>CBVK0100080481.1:0-23232 GCA_900067695.1 Picea abies
AATCTCATGAAAGTATTGGGTGCATTCGTTAAACCAAATGGCATGACAATCCATTCATACAACCCTTTATTCGTCTTGAATGTTGTCTTCCATTCATCACCTTCTCTCATGCGAATTCGATGATATCCGCTTTTCAAATCAATCTTTGAAAAAAATCTTGCTCCACTCAAGCAATCCATCAAGTCATCCATCCTTGGTAATGGAAATCTATATCTGATGGTAATCTTATTGATTTCCCTTGAGTCTGTACACATCCTCCGGCCTCCATCTTTCTTTGGGTTGAGCACTGTTGGAACAACGCATGGACTCAAGCTCTCTCTAATCATCCCTTTGTCCATTAAGTCCTGGACTTGTCTCTTGACTTCTTCATTCTCCTACGGCATCAACCTGTACACTTCTTTGTTTGGTAAATTGGCTCCAGGTATAAGATCAATGTGATGACTTATACTTCTGATAGGTGGCAACGAACGAGGCAGTTCGTCCACTATTATATGAGAAAACTCTTCCAACAACTTATGGATTTCCTCTGGTAAATCATCCACTCTCGTACTGATCAAAACAATTCTAGGCTTCCTGACCACAACAAATTGTGTGTCTTCCTTCTTCTTAACCTCATTAAGAAGTTCCTTCCCACTCATGAGAAGTACATTAAGAAGTTCCTTCCCACTCATGAGAAGTACAGTGTTGCTTGTCTCTGGTTTTAGTTCTTTATCCTTAATCGACAACAACATGTGCGTCATGCCATTCTTCTCCAAGGTGTATGTTTTCTTTCTCCCATCATGAACCACATTTATGTCATATTGCCATGGTCTACCCAACAATAGATGACAGACATCCATGGGAATGGCATCACATAATATTTCATCCTTATATCTCCTTATTTTAAATTCAACTAAACATTGTTTAGTGACATTTACCTGATGTCATTTTTGTAGCCATGAAACTCTGTATGGGCTTGGTTGTACGATAGTCTCCAGCTCCAACTTTTCTACCATCTCTGTAGAAACGAGATTGTCTGTGCTATCACTGTCCACAATGACTTTGCATACCCTGTCTTTTTTTTTGCAAGCAGTCTGAAATAGACTGTTCCTTTGGGTTGGGTTCTTCACCTCCTTCTCCGGCATTAAGAGAACTTTCCTCATCATTAAGGATCTTCCGCCCTCAGCATCTTCTACCTCAACATTTCATCCTTGAGATTCGGCAATGTGATTCTCACCACCTTCTTTCTTTCTATCTGGACATTCATAAGATTTATGTCCGTTTTTCCCACAGACAAAACATTTCACTTCACCTCCTCGGCCTCTTCCTCTTCCTCTAGCTCAAGGAAAAATGTTTCTATCGGCATGCTGCCCTCTCTGTGAGCTTCCTCCTCTCTCAATTTGAGTTTGAGGTTTCTTCGCCTCTTCTTTAGATTTCTGAGTTCTGTCTTGGGAAATTGTTTTTCCTCTGGTTTTATTTCTACCTCGACCTCTTTGACCTTGCTTTTGGTTCAGCTTCTCTTCAACTTTGAAAGCCATCTGATAAGCATCTTCCACATTCCAAATAATCATCATGCTCATCGTGTCTTGGATGTCATATCTCAAACCATTCATGTACCTGGCAACATTTTCATCATCGCTTTCCCGATGATCTACCCTGATGTTTATCCTGTAGAATTCTTCAGTGTATTCTTTCACTGACATCAGCTTCTATCTCAAATTCTGCATCCTCCGAGATAGAGTAATTCGATAATTCTTGGGTACGAATTTGGCTTTCATCTTTGCAACCATTCTATCCCAACTTTTGATTTTTTGCTTGCCTTTGTAGCATCTGTCAGCCTGCAGTTCATCCCACCATAGTGTTTTATGACCTTTAAGTTTGGTAACGACATGTTTGACTTTCTTGTCTTCCTCAACATCCTCATAGTCAAAGTATTTATCCAGAGCTCTAATCCAGTCTAGAAGCTCTTCAACATCTAGGTTTCCTTCATACACTGGAATGTCCATTTTTTCTCTGGCACCTATCCTTGCAATAGCCCTGAATAGGCATTCGTCTGCAGCATCTTTGACTATGACTTCTTATTCGTGTCCATCTTCATTTTCACTGTCAGCTTCGTTGATATCCCCAGTGTCGATTGTGCGCCTCTGTGTTGTCTCCATGGCATCAAGCCTAGCACGTAATTCACGCATTTCCATTTCCACTGCTGGATCAGGCATTGGTCTGTCTCTTCTTCTCGGCGACATGGCTGAGAATGTTCCCCTATTCCTTGCTACAGAAAGAAAAGACTTGTTTTGTAGCTCTTATATGTATCAGAGTACTCTTTCTCCTCTTGCTCCCTCTATCTACAATATACAAACAGAGTCAAGATCTGATACCAATTGACGCAGACCCCGACCCTCAGTCCAAGATCCGCGCAGGATTGTTCTAATTCTCCTTAAGCTGAAGCGACTTCTTTGGCTCCCTACTAGAACCCTTAACAATTTCGATCCACAGGTCCCTAAACAAGCGCCTTTCGCAATTCGGGTGTTCGCGGGTTGAAGACCCTCGACTTCTCCTCTCTTAAACACCGATACCTGAATTGTGAAGGATATGGCTCTTTCTTGTTAGCACCCTCCGCGTGTAACCATCGACTAGAGCTAAATGCTAGTCTCTCTCGCAACTCGCAGGTTCGCGAGTTGAACGGTTGAATCTACGGGCCCTCCTTTTACAGGATTCTGAGACACGAAAACCAATGAAGGGTCGATTCCTTCAGGGACCCTCGGAACCCGCAACTTCGTGACTTCTGATGTTGAACCCTTGTGCTTCTTTCTTATGATATCTCGAAGCATGAGAAGTCAACCAGGGTGTTGACTCCTTTTTCGAACGACGCGTGTCCACCACCTATCTCTACTTCTTCCTCTCTCTGGGTGTCTTATTCTCACACCACCTGTCAACCACGGGGTTCCACCAAGTGGATGTGCCACATGTTGCATGAGCCTCACTCAATCCGATGACCTGCTTTAATTTGAGATTTTGGGTATCAGGAGTTCAGAACTCTCGATCCCAAAATGTTGCCTTGTCGGTTTCCCGACACCCGAAGTGCCGAAATCCCAAAAATCCATGCCAATTCCTATCGCAACTTGCGACTTCAGAACTTTCATTCCACTGTGCTCAACTCTTTGTCATTAGGATCCCCGAAATGTCGAAATGATCTGAAAGCTCAGAAAAATCACGATCAATGGTCGACGTGAATATTGACACCAATGGAATGGATTCGTCCAAACCTTATCCGCCCTGCAACTCCTCTGGATCCTACGGTCCTTGTGGCTTCACGAATTCTCCTCAGAGAATTCTGACCGTTCATCCCTCCTTGACAGTTTCTGTGAAATGAACCAAAGTTCTTCTACTGGAACTTAACTTCTGTGAGATGTTTTCAATCTTCACCTCCCTTTGGGTACTTTCAAAGGTGTTAACCCTCCTGAGCTTTCTCTGGAAACTTCAAGACTCGAAAGGACTCCTACACGCACTCCTTGAGGCAATCTATCAAATACTTCTGGGTATTTGATCTTTCGATTCTATGCACTCCCTGCAACAACAATCTTTTCCTCCTCAACCTTAGTGGGTAAGTTCTAAGGCCTTGACTAGCCTATGCACACCTTGCACAGCTTCGGTGTTTCTCCTGCACTTCTGCTGGAATGAGAACAACAGTATCCCTCCTGAGATTTCTGAGATAAAACTCAGAACCCCTGTCAACGCACACCTTGCGGACGTTTCACTGCACTCTTTGCAGGAACTTCTCTCAGGATGAGAAACAATTGAAACTCATTCTCTTCCTCTCTCAGACTTCATATACTTAGCATGAAATCATACATTTGACACAGAATAACAACAAAGACATAAAAGAGAGAATAAAACAACTGTAAGCATACCATTCAGCATATGTAAACAACAAACATCATAACACCTTGAAATTTGAATCAAAACTTCATATATTAATTCAGATTGCTTCTGTACATGGGTTCTTCTCCACAGCTCTCTATTACAGCTCTCTTCTCTTCTATCTTCTTTGCTAATGATACAATTAACTACAATGAGACAATGGTGAGGGTGTCTATACCCGTTTTCCCTCCTACTCTCTAAATTGTCTAATCTTATTAATTCAAACCTACCTACTTTCATTAACTGGGCTTAAATGCCTTTTATATTGATAGATGAGAGCAAATCGCTCATGATCTGTTTACAACAGTCAGATATGTATATAAGTATGCTTTTAGCTATTACATTAATATCCTCTCCCTTAAACTTTCAAAACATTCCAAAACATGAAAAATGTGTGTTGTGCTTTCTAGCTGTCTTTCGCCTCCACGCTCATTTGACTGCTTACGATGCTCCTGCATCATCTTTGTATGTCAGATAAACTCTGTAGCATGACTGCATTAATTTCCGTTTGCTTCTCTTTCTCTTTTATCAACCTCTCGTTGTCGGACTTGCAACTCTATAGTTCGACCATGAGGCTCCTTACAGTCTCAGTTAGATCTGGAGAGGTCTCTACTGCTCTCCTTTCGTCAGACTCTTCGTCTCTATTGTGGGAGCCATCCCCCACTTCGTGGTGTGTCACCAGTCTATGCATTTGCAATTTCCCGCAGTTGATCGTCCGCTTGTGTGCAGGAAAAACACTTGTTGTTAGTCAATATTTATATTCATAATCAGTGCATAATTCATATTTTTCAAATGCATACACACAATAGGAATTTTCATTCTTAACTTCGACTTTTGATAAAGGGGGTTAAGATAGAGGGTTACTCCTTTTTAAGAGTACTTCAAATGGAGTTTCTGTGCAACTTGTTCATGAGCTCAAGCAGGCCAAGTATTGTAACCATGCTCTGATACGAATTTGTCACATACCCACTAAGGAAGAGCAATTTGTCACATACCCACTACGGCAGCCTAGATTTTTTGTCTTTTTCTTCGAGGGACAGAATCCCCGAATTTCTATGGGGCCCAGCGCAGACCATCCCTTCCCTTATTCTCCTCCAAGCGACCACAACCTGGCCTTAGCACAAGCACCTTTTGCAATTCCCAACTTGGGAGTCAAGGCTCTCAACTCCTCCTTTGTGAATCCCCAAGATGCGAGAGGTCAATGTTACGTGGACTCTGCCAAGCAACGTGTACACGCCACTTGTCTCCTCCGTCATACTCTGCTTATGAGCTGTGTCCCTACCGTCCGTCGCATGAGACCTCGGCTCTCGGCGTTTCGGGACCTTAGCAATCAAGGGGCAACTTCTTCATCCTGCGAAACCCTGAACCACAATAAGTCAACAATGGGTTGACTCTTTCCCAGGTGACATGTGTCCACCACCTGTCACCCGCTCCCACCTTTCTCTGGGCGCTTGTTGTTACACCACCTATCAACCACGCGGTCCCCACCTAACAAGTGTGCCATGTGTTTGCACGAGCCCTCGATGCTCGGCACTTCACAACTTCTGCAGTCGAAATTAGATTCTTTCAACCTTCAAACCCCCGATACGCAATACCACACAGAGGTTATGTTCCAACGATTCTCCCGTGGCTTGGATCCAATGACCACGATCATGTCATGATTTCATGAATCGTGAGTTCGTACAGTCCTACCCTTGATCATTCCAAGTCGCGAGTCAGCAAAATGCTACCCGACTGCCACGCGTCATGTGTCGATGGACGGTTCTGAATACTTCGAGATTTTCAGGATGTTGTTGAGTCCACTCTCCTGCCTATGCAAAGGTTAAGATCGACGGTCAATAGAGCTCCAACAGATCCTTGGATCTACGGTCCTGGATCCCATCGCTACTTGCGAAGAGTGAAAGGGTCGAGGTGTTAGCACCTTCGCTCCTCCTCTAGATCCATCAATCATGACAGATCTGGGGTATTTCAGAAAGGATTGTGCCCATTCGTCTACCAAATGATGGGGTATTCTCTTTCGATAATCGGACTTGCTATCCTTTCTGAGCTTGAATCACGAAATTCAACCTCTCGAAGCTTTAAACTCCCATGACTCCGAGGCCTTAGAGAGCTACTCTTTCTTGCATAAGGTTTCCAGACCCGGATCGCATGAACCTTCAGACATTTCTTGGGAAATTGTCCCTGATCTTAGTTGAGTATTTGGGTAAAGGTTCGGTACGGTTCCAAGGTTTATGGGGTAATTCCTTAGGAAGAGTACTCTCGAAGAGCCATCCTAGAATATTACGAGATTCAAGAAAACAAGACGATTCTCGGTGGAGTGAACCCATGCCCCAGACTTAATCATTTGTACAGAAACCAACTATGGCATGTAAGTATACACCTGCATCCATTATTTCCAGTCTAAAACACCAGGCAATCATTCCACACAAAAATCATTATGGGCATATAAACATGATCATGTATTGATATTCAATTCAAAATAAAAGGCATAAAACACTTATTAGATCCACCAGGCATGATGCAACTGCTAGGAGGGGTGTTTGTTTCCACCCAATCGTAGGCTTAGTGACTCCAAATGGATTTACCACTAGCCACCCCCGAGCTAGACCACGATGCTTTGAGATTCAGTCTCCTACTTCCAGCTCAACGGAAGTCAATGACGAAGGTTACTCTCCTTCTCCTGATACAGAAAAATAATCCAGGATGAAGGTTACTCTCCTTCTCCTATGTTCAGAACTCCCTTTGTTTCCAGAGTTTCTCCAGTTCTCTTCCGCAATCCCTGTCGCGCGCACTCTCCCCCTTCCCTTTACCACACTTCCTCTCTTGCCTTTTCTCTGCAAGATTGAGTGCGACACGAATTTCCCCGTCTGTGGTCAGGTCTAAGAGATTTTACGGATGGATGGTTCACCCCCATCCCCTAATTAACTCTTGAGGAGCCTCCCCACCTACCAATCTAACGGGAAATCCATTCCAGGGTCAGAGAGTTGCTTTGGTCTTTGAGCAAGTAAAAACCAGTATGGCACTAGCTCAGTGGAAGTTAATGCAACCATTCCAGGTCCCTTCCACCACCTCTCATTAGCCATCGTGGTCTCTTTTAGCACATCCCCTCCCAGCAGTCATGCAACACATATTCATAACATAATTTACATTCATCAACCTTTTATACAAAGGTCCGTCAAATCAAACATTCACATCTTTGAGTTTGCCATAGTTCTTGGCCACTATAGTTATTTTTACAAACTGGGGGAAACAGGGTGTTACAACAATGGCTATTGAACTGTCAGTGGACAAATAAGACTGTGCAAATTCATTGTAAGTGTATAGAAAATTTTGAGGAAAAATGTACTCTGAGAAGCATATTTACATAAACATTTAAGGATGTCAGGTTGTCTAAGGACCTCATGGTATGCAAACATTGAAGTTGTCAGGGCTGTTGGAGGACGTCGTGTCATGTAAACATTTAAGTTGTCAGACCTATTGAGGGATCTCGAAATAAGTGTCAATACATTTCAACAAAAATACATTCAGCAAAGACGCCATAAACTTTGGAATTCTCAATCACTATAAAGCTTGGATATCAAAACATTTCAATATGCTTAGTACATATCAAAACTTATGGATATATTCAGCTAGTAGAAAATGCTAATGCAAACATTCGAACTAATGCTAGCATTAATCCACCTTCAAGCAATATAGAGGAAAAATATATGATTAAAAAATATTGTATACGAGAAAACATTTGGATATGTTGCCATATAAAACATTGAGAATAGCGAAGCCGGCAATAAGACCTCCAATCTCTTATCCAATCAGATCACTACATATATGGTACTTTTTATTATATAAACATATATGCTTTTAATTCCATAGCTCCAACAATAAGTATTGTGCAAATATTTCGAGTCAAAGGACAAACTAATATGTAGTCAATGAATTATTAATCGCTATAGTCCATCTATGCCTACAACAGAGACTAATAAAGCACTAGTGGCAAGCCCCGATTAAATTAGGCTAAGCGATGTCATTAAAATAGCTCCTACCCACTTACCTGAAGACGAAGTTGTGTATTCAAATTTACAACTTTATCATTATTTACTTATGGTCCCACTCTCACCTCGTAATTCTACCAATGCTAATAATATTAAAAGTATTTTAAGAGGAAGCGTATGCTCAGGATAATGACAATAGTATGGTTATATATTATTTTATTTAAAAACAAATAAAATATAATTCTACCAATGCTAATAATATATATATATTGTAAGTAAGAAAGTTATATTAAGTCTGGTGCCTGCTATGGCTGAAAAAAGGTTCCAAAATACAAAAAGTAACTAGCTGTAATTACTGGACTGCCCCAACAGAGGGGAAACCAGTCCAGCCAGCTTCCAAGTCATCAGTCTTAGACAGTTGCTGAAATTTAAAACAAGTAAAGTCCAACATATAAGCCACCTAGCCTATGACAACAACAAAGAACTAGACACCTGGCGAAAAGCCCAGCCACGCGGCACCGAGATCCTCTGCCCAGGTTTCTGTCGCAGGCTTGTTCGACTGATCGTCCCCACGTTGCTCCCTGTGCTCCTCTCGTCCAGTGTACTCAGGTGGATCGCTGTGCTCCGCTTCCTTCTGCCGCGCTGCTGCTTGCCGCATCATGTCATCTAACTCTGTGTCAATTCCCCCCCCTTCCCCCCCCCCCGGTGTGATGCCAGTAGGGTCCGAGGAGAGGTCCAATTGCATGGTCGAGAGGATCTGTAGAAAGGTGGCCACATTGTCTTCGGTGGCTTGCAATCGAAACTTGAGGTCCGCCACCTCTCTTCTGAGCTCGAAGACTAGGTCGAATAGGATGCCCAGTCTTTCTCTGAAATGTTCGCTATCGGGGTGGGTCACCTGGTGGAGACGCAGTCGTTTGGCTGCTCCGAAATCCCAAGGTTCATTTCGCCAGGTACTCGAAGAAGCAGGGAAGGACATGGATGCAAATAATTGCATCCGGGGGTCTGGAGGACAGCGTGGAGGCGTAGGCGTACCGCGCGGGATGGTGGCCATGGCGCGCGGGAGCTGAGACTACTGAGGAGGCATGGTGGCCGAAGGTCTACGACGTTTAGTCTGCGCAGGAAGCGGGGTGGCGCCAGGGGACAGAATTGGGGGGTGGGTAGAAGAGCCTGTGATCGGGGAGGTCGAAGGCGAGAGAGAAGGTTTGCGGGGCCTCCATGGGGAGCCCCGCTTGGGCTTCCCTCGTATACGTTCTCTCATGGGTGCAGGTGGACGGTGTTTTGTGCGAGGGGCAAGGAGCCAGAATTGCTGGTAGCCGGTGGACCAAATTGCAGAGCTAGCCGGGTTGTGCCTACGTCGTGAAGGGAGGAGCCCTTCCAAACACAAGCAGGGAGGAATAACGAAAGCAACAAGCCAAGCCATGTTACAGATAGCGGGGAAGAAAAGGGTGGCGTAAATGCCCCTGACCTTGCCCATCAAATCCATTATATGCACCTTAACTCCTCAGGACAGCGTTGCCCTGCTGCACGGGGCGATCACGTGCCTGCGTGTGGGTCTGCAATGCGTCCGGTCCCATTCTGTGCCACGGGGATTCCATTAGCACCCCATCCGGGGAAAAAGGTATGCGGGCTTGGCCCAGTTAAGCTTTCTGCAGCTAGACCACGTCCTTGCTCGGGTTTGAGCACAAGACCTGACCTTCGTTGCAAGAACGACTTTACCATCCAGCCGCCTCCGCGGACCTTTATAAAAATATATTTTTAAATTTAAACAAAATATAAATTTTTATAATTATTCTATAAAATTTATGGAGATTTAAATTTATTTCACCACATTTCTTTTTACATATGTTGTATGAGTTTTTAAAACTTGGGAATATTGGGAATGTGGATACGAATGTTCAAAATGAGTAGAAGTTTCCCCCAAAATTGCAGATAAAGTGAAGTTGGAAACTGAAATAATATATATTAAAAAAATAAAAAATATTTTAGATTACAATGTATCCAGATAATGATAAAATTGAAGGTCAATCCAGGCATTAATCTAGGACAAAGTTGTTCCTATTGAAAGTTTAACATCCATATAAATGAGAAACCAAACTGAAAATACATATATAAATTGTTAACATCTTTTGTTTATTCTACTTTCATGTTTAGTCTGAGCTTGAAGAAAAACACACATGCATTAAAAAATTTCATATCCACAACTATAAAGTGAGTAATATTTTTTTTTTTTACTTAATAATATTTAGTGTAGTTTAGTCTTTGTTTTATAGTGATATTTTAAATAAATATAATGAAAATATACATCTGAATTTAATAGAATTTTAATTTAAAGTTCTTTATTCAGGAAACTAGTTTCCAAGCTCTCATTTTCTTGATGTTGAAGCTCCCAAAAAGCTCCCAAGTTCCTAAAAGAATTTCAGTCAATTGGAGACTTTTCCTAATAATTTCCAAGCTCCAGAAACATTAAAAACTAATTTCAAAGATGTTGAAAATGGTGGGAAGAATTTTCGTGACTATACTTTTTACCCATAATGTAATTAGTTTAACTCATCTTAATTGTTTAATTCATCTTAATTTTAAATTCATTATGTATAAAATTTTAAAATTGCAATAGGAAAATTGTTTAACCTATTCTTTTAATATAACCATAAAAAAACATGTTAACATAATCTCTTAATATAATTAGAAGACATTATTACTCTTAAGAAACTAATAACAAAATATTAAAACACACATCAATGAAATGGTATAATAAATTTAATTAATGTACACGAAATTAATAAAGATTTAAAAAACATGTAAATGGAATGTTCTAATATATTTAATTAATCTACACTATCTTAAAATATAAATATTATTGAAAATTTAGATTTTGACGTGCAATGCCAAAAATGTGGTAAAATGATTTCAAATCTGGTAGTTGGTAAGATAAATGAGGGAAACATTCCCTTGTTGTTTGTCCTTAAAAAGTTTACCATCTTATTGTGTATTTTTTAACTTTTTTATTTATTTATTTCTTTATTTCCAACATCATGGTGATTATCTTTAATAATATTAAAAAATATCAATTAAAAAATGATTTTTTTAATTTTGTATTTAATTTTTTTAATATGATGAATAGGATGATTGTTACATGATTATTTTTATTGTATTTATGAACATGGTTATTATCTTTAATAATATTAAAAATTATCAATTAAAAAAAAATTGTTTTTTTCATTTTGTATTTAATTTTTTTAATATGATGAATAGGATGATTGTTACATTGACTTTTTCATTTTGTATTTAAATTTTTTTAATATGATGAATAAGATGATTGTTACATGATTCTTAAAAAGTAATAGTCGCTTAATTGGTTTATTTTAATATATTATTTTATATTTTAAAAGTTTTAAAAGAAGTTTTATTAAGCATATTTAATTTTGAAATGCTAATAGATTAGGAAAATAAATAATATTACAAATATTTTAAAATTCAGATATCAATTTAAAATAAAATATTTAAAAATAAACTATTTTTTGTTTTTTGTTTTCTTAATATCACAAATATATGAAAAAAATAATTCTTTATAATGTTAAAATAGTGTTTTCAAATGCATAAATCTACTTTATTCTGGAAAAAATTTAGGATGCAATCCCAAGTCTTAAATCTTGAGTTAGTATTGTTAACTTGTATGAGAAAAAACATACCACACAAGTTACTTTAAATCTAATTTATTTAGAACTACTTTTTCAGTTTGGTGTTGATAAGGATTCAAGTCATTGAAACTGTAATTTCTAAGTTTATGAATTGCATGTCCAATTGCCAAAATTATAATAAATCAATTATTGAAATTACCAATTTTTATAATCTTCATATTTGGATTTGTGATTTTTTTAAATTGATAGATCTTATTGCTAAACTAGTAGTCAACTTATAGTTGGAATTGCAATTTAACACTAAAATTGCAATTAATCAATTGTCAAAATTACACATTTTTATTAAAAAATTACAAATTTTCCTCAATTATTTTTGTAAATACTAATTTCTCCTCAATTATTTTATTGTTAATTGTAAATTTATAATTGATGAAATTGCAATTTATAATTGCTAAAAAAAATTCCATAAATTGTAATATACAATGGTTGTAATTGCACTTAATTAATTGTTGAGATTTCTAAAATTGCAATTTTTAGTGGTTGATATTGCAATTGTTGATTAAAAAATTTGCAATTTCTATTATTCCGCAATTTAAGGAGTATAGAAACTGCAATTTCTCGCTAAGAATTTGCAATTTCAACAAACATAAATTGAAATTTCATATCAATCATAGTTACTCCATTATAGTTGCTCTATCATAACTTCTTCGTAGTTCTTTCATCAAAGCACTTGTTGATCATAGTTCATGTCAGAACTCCGACTAATGGTCAAAGAGCCTTTATCAAAGTTCTTGTTGATCATTATTGTAATAGTCATAGTTCCTTGGCCAGAGTTCCTGTCGATCAAAGTTCTTCTTGATCATAGTTCTTGAATCACCATTCATAGTTCATGTCGATCACAATTCATTTCAATCATGTAGTTTCTCAGTCATAGTTACCATCGATTAGAGTTCCTCCTAGACAATATTCCCATCAGTTAGAGTTCTTATCAATTAAAGTTATTGTTGATCAAATTCCTCCATTAGAGTTCATATCGATGATAGTTCCTCGGTCATAGCTTCTATCGATCACAATTCCTATCAATCATCATTCTTTCCAACAATATTTCCTCAGTCATAATTCTCATTATGGAAAAGTTCCTATTGGTCAAAGTTCTTGTCGATTAGAGTTCTTGTCAATGATATTTTTTATTAGTCAAAGTTCTTGTTGGTCATAGTTCCAATCATTCATAGTTCCATTGTCAAAGTTCTTGATTGTCATACTTCCTCGATTATATTTTTTGTCATAGTTCTTGTCATTCATAGTTCCTTTGTCAAATCTCCAACTGGTCATAATTCCTGAATTTGCAATTTCAACTATTATAAATTCACTATTTCAATAATAAAATAGTTGAGGAAAAACTCATAATTATAGAAATGGTTGAGGATAATTTTTTTTTTTTTATGAAAAGTGCAATTTCAACAATAGTTCCTTAATTAGAGTTTCTATCAGTAATGGTTCCTCTCAGTCATAGTTCCTTAGTTCTTGTTAGTCATAGCTCCATCATCAAAGTTCCTATTGGGCATCCTTCCTTAATTATATTTTATGTCATATTTCCTTTATCAAATTTCTTATCGATCAAAGTTTTTATTAGTCATAGTTCCTCGATCATAGTTCCTATCAATCACAATACTTGTTAGTCATGGTTCTTGTTGATCATAGTTCCTTAGTCATAATTCATTAGTCAAAGTTCCTACCAATCATAGTTCCTTAGTTATAATTCCTTCATCAAAGTTCCTTTTATTCATAGTTCATGTTAGTCATAGTGCCTTCGTGAGAGGTCCTATCAATCACAATTCTTACATCAAAATTCTTTGAACTTTGAACTTTGACCAACTAAAGTAATTTGACCAAGGAAACCCATTTTATATTTTGAAATCCTTATAATGATTTCTTATTATTCTCTCTTTAAAAATTATTCCTTCCTTTCTATCATTCTCAATATCCATTCCCTTCACCTATGAGACACTTATAACTCCTCTTGTTAACTCTTATTCTATTAACATCTAAGATATAGAGCTAGCTTGGGCTAAGGAAATTGAGTAATTAAGAATACAACTTAATACAAAGAGCAACTTCATTCTCATTAAAGGACTCTAATCTTAACAACACATCCCGGTCATCACTATCTGATCAAAATGGATCCGAAAAGACCAAAAATTCAAAGTTATTGGATTTGAGTGAGACCAACGCCATTGCAAAGAGCTTGTCGCAAGCTTTATGGCGGTGCAAACAGATTGTAAATCTGACATCATATACAAAATTTATCGCATTTGAAAATTCTGCATAAACAATAAAAAAATCAAACTAGTCAAAGGATAGCATGACAGTAAAAGAATTGGACATGTAGCATTCCGTAGAAAAAACATATAACAATGGCAACATAACATGTGGCAGGTGATGTGATTGCATATTACTAATTAAAAACAAACAAGTTAAAATCATGTGGATAATTAATTAAAATCATGTGGCAAATTTATATTATAAAGTGGGTTATATATATATATATAATCCCTTTAATAAAGGATCGAATCATACCAACAGAATATTTTATTCTCCTTATATCATGGTTTTTACAAACATATGATATGGTTATAGGCAATCATATAGTTGTGGTGTTTTTACAAACATATGATATGGTTATAGGCAATCATATAGTTGTGGTTGTTTGACCATATAAAAAGGTGCTTCACATTATTACATGCCTCGAATCATATATAGTATGGTTGATACCATATTACAATTCGCGGCTGCCCATTTTTATTGGCACAAGATCATATCTATGGATTTTTAAACCATACATTATGGTGTTAAATGCAGATTTGAGCCAAAATATAATATTTTATACGGTTATAATCCTTATAAAAAGGAATGCACCTCTGGTTGTTGGGATTTGATCCCACAACCTCATGTATTTAACCAAATGGTTTAATACTATACTATAGGTTGACTTATGCTACATAGTGCAAAATAGTACAAATTATGTAGGAAAAAACAATGAGTTAAAAGAACTTTGGAGGCTATTTGTGGGAGCTAGAGTTAGTTTTTTTTAGTGTCGTCAGTTGTGTTGGATTCTTGAGGTCGAGCATAACATCGTGAAACCAGTCTAAAATTCATTTAATGCAATTTTTATGTACATTTTGAGCATTTGAAGCAATTAATAAGAAAGCCTTTTCCACTGAGACAAAAGTCCGGAAACGTAGGCAACCTTGCCAAACTCCGTTATCAAGCTTGGTGTTATGGTTTGTTGTTCCTTATGTCTATTTTATGTTATGTATTGTTTAAAATGGCTACAACATTATTTCATTAAAATCTCCTTCCTCATTTAAGTTTTTGAATGGTAATTTAACACATGCTTAAAACTCAACCATAGTCTTTAAAAGATCATTTTAGATCAAGAGGTATCAGAGAAGGTTGACAGTTGGTTTTTGAGTTTGCATGATTACCAGGGAAAAAATGAGTCATGGTGAAGGTGAGCTTGTAGAAGGGGATCCAGAGATTGGATTGAGAAAGAGGACTTCTCAAAGTGAGGAGATGGCATCAAAAGAAGACACGTCTCAGAATGAGATAGAGTTGCAAAAGACTTTATTCGCCATGTTTGAGATGGTAAAGGTATTATATGAGGATTACTTGGAACGGAAGAGGCCTTTCCAAAGGAAATCTTCCAAACAAGACAAAAGTGAAGAAGGAGAGGATCCTCCTAAAACTCCTCCTTCACTTCCTTCTTCTCCATCAACTTCGTCTGCTTCAAGTACAAGTTCAGAATCCACTACAAGAAAACATTCCCATAAACATAAACATGATATGCCTTTACTTAAGCTTGATGTGAAATTTGAATTACCCATGTATGATGGTGAAGTCAATGTTGAGAGGCTTGATAACTGGGTTGGGCAGATGGAAGTTTATTGCAATGTGCAACAAATCAAGGATGAGGCAACTCAAATCAAGTTGGCATCGCTTCATATTGTAGGCACAACACTCATCTGGTGGAAAAGTAAGTTGCAAAATGGCACGAAGCAAGTTGGTAATGTATTTCCATCATGGCAAGATTTTGTTTTTTCACTTAAAAAACAATTTTATCCTTTGGGTTATAAAGAGAAGGATTTAATTGAATGGCAAGGTCTTAAACTAAGAAAGTGACAAACAGTGCAAGAATACACAGATGAATTTCGTAAGATGACATTAATGTTGAATATTCCATTACATACCCAAGAATCTCTTATGAAGTATATAGGAGGTTTACCTGCACATATTCATAAAATTGTATTTATGTTTGGACCTACTAATCTTGATGAGGTTTTTGTTCAAGCAACATACATTGAAGCAAGGAAAACATGAGTTGGTGTATCAGGGGAATCGTCTTTAAGGAAAAAGAACAAAAGGAAGGGGAATGGAAAGAAAGCAAATTCAGTGACAAGAAAGGAAGAGAAGCTCTCTTGCAAGCATTGCAAGAAAGAAGAGCATGATGATGATCATTGTTGGCAATTGCATCTCGAGAAGAGACCGAAGTCGTTCAAAGAAAGGAAAGAGAGGAAAATAGTTGCAGCAACAACACGACCAACAGACTTGTGATATGATTCAGGTGATGAGACTAAAATCATAACAATTGGTTTGATAGGTAAAATTGGTGATGGATATGATTCTAGATGCAAATTGTTTCACATAAAGGTGATAATGAAACATACTAAGATTGATACATTGATAGATAATGGATCTCAATCTAACTTGATTTTAGATGAAGTGGTTAAACAATTGGGATTAAACACTGAGATGCATCATAAACCTTACTCACTTAAATGGATAAACAACAATAAAAAATTGCACATAACAAAGCAATGCACTTTAAAGTTTGCAATTTCATCAAAGTTTGTGGATGAGGTAATGTGTGATGTGGTGCCACTTAATGAATGTGGAATGGTCTTAGGTAGTCCTTATTTGTATGATCGCAAAGAAATCTTCTACAAGGACCATAATCAATATCACTTAACTAAAGAAGGCAATGAATATGTTGTACATGCTCATCACTTAAAAGCAAATCAATCTCTACAAACAATGGAATAGTTAAGGAAGGCGGCTTATGCAAGAAACACACCTATAATTATGCCAAATCAAGCAATTGATCTTAAGCATGAACATGAGATGGTTGTGTAATGGAAGTTCAATCATACTTTGCTTTCAAAAAAGCTAATGCCGTGCAAGTACTACAAACATATTAGCTCATTTGCAGTCATATTTCTGATGTTATCGTTGCTAATGTTTTCAACATGGATGGTAGTGGCTTCAGTAAGATGTGAAAGAGTACAAGTGGCTAACAATATGTTGTTAGTTTTCATGGTTTTTTTACAATTGATCTTGATGAGAAAGGTGCATAGGACAGGGTTTAAAGACAAAGAACAAGTGGGGTGGCCTATCCCACACTTGATGACTGGTTAATACCCTTTTGGAGGACCAAAAGGTCTTAGTGGGGAGGTTTGATTCAAATGGATCCAAAAAAACCAAAAATTCAAAATTATTGGATTTTGGTGAGACTAGCGCCATTGCAAATAACTCGTCGCAAGATTTCTAGTGGTGCAAACAGATTGTAAATCCGACATCGTATGCAAAAGTTATCACATTCGGAAATCCTGCATAAAGAATAAAAAAAAGTCAACCTAGTCAAAGGGTGATGTGGTAGTAGCAGAGTTGGACATGTGATATTCCGTAGGAAGGACACGTGGCAGTGGAAGCATGACATATGGCAGTTGATGCGGTTGCATATTACTAGTTAAAATCATGTGGAAAATATATATATATATATATATATATATAATCCCTTATCCCTTTAATAAAGGATCGAATCATACCAACACAATATTTTATTCTCCTTATATCATGGTTTTTACAAACATATGATGTGGTTATAGCCAGATTTATCTTACCTGTCAAGTCAAATTTTGATGATGGTCATTTATTTTTCATACCCGTCATTTTAGTTTTACCCCAAATTCATGAGTGTCAAATTCTCTATCAATGAATGGATATTCAATTAACTATTAACTGTTTATGTGAACTAAGATTATGGACTAATTAAATTTCAAGGATTGGGAGTCTAAAACTAATTAAATTTTGTTTATTGTTATATTTAATCTTCCAACAAACCTTTTCCCAACCCATGTTCACTAAGGTCTAGGTAGATGACACACTATAGTAAACTAGGCACCTAAAATTTGTGACGGGTTGAGATTTTTTATACCGATAAATTTTGACGTGTAGATTTTGTATCCACGTGTCAAATACGTCTAAAAACCAAAAAAACGTCCTGTGGAACGTCAAATTCCAGGCCTGGTTATAGCATTAAAAAAAAGGCAATCATATAATTGTGGTTGTTTGACCATATAAAAATGTGCTTCACATTATTACATGCCACAAATAATATATAATATGGTTGATACCATATAACAATTCACGCCTGCTCATTTTTAATGCCACAAGACCATATCTATGGATTTTGAAACCATATCTTATGGTTTTAAATGCATATTTGAGCCACAATATAATATTTATGCCGAAGGCGTTCTTTTAGGGGAGGTTCCTTTCCGAGTTTTCGTCGTCTGTCCACTTCCAATGTGAGCATGCCATCTGTAACTATATATTATGTCCATATTTCCAATTTTTTTAATCATTGTGAACTGTGAGTAGTCTGCACTGCAATTTGTCACATATTTCCTCGCCCTTATCTTTAGTCGGATTGTCGGTTATTATTCACATCCCTGGAGGCAGGTTCTGCATCTGGAGCCCTTCGGACCCTAGAGAAGAATTCCCTCTGTCGTCGAAGGGTCGTTGACACGAGGTCGATATGGGTTTCAATAGCCTATAGGTGGGCCCTGAAGCATCGCCTGTAGGAAGGATGCGAGGACTGCATTCGAGCCATTTTCTGGCTCAACCGTATAGCCCGACGCGAGATCGAATCCCAGTGGCTCTCGCAGCGCGCAGACCTGGAGCGTTGTTTCTTGGCTGGAGATAATGTGGGGGGGGATATAGCTTACAACTAGATTTTGAACAAGCGAGGATGTTATCTTTGATGTCAATGGTCCCGCTCCCATATATGCTTGTGCCTATGCCACATCCTTTGATGGATCTCCTCAGTTTCCATCCACACACAATGGGCCTTCTAACTCCGAGATGGTATTGCGCTTCCGATTTTTTCTTTTATTGATTTCCATTGACGTGTTTTTAGGTGAGAAGAAACCCAGTCTATAAACATTGGTGTGAGAACATAGTTGTTCTGCTTTTTATTCTAGGTGTTGAGAGATTTGAACGAGGGGCTTTCAGTTGTACCAGGGCTGGAATACGTTCTCAAACATCGGCTCAATACATCCGCGGGAGCACTTCTGGTAAGTTTTAAGATAAATTTCGAAGGAAACAACCCTTTTTCTATGTTTTTACATGGATTTGTTTGTTTCTCTGAGTCCTTCTAATGATCTGATATGTTGTCAAGAAACTGAAAATTTCTGCAATTGGCCGGGAAAGATCGAAGGGAAAAGAGATCTGAATGCGGGTTTTATTTGTTTTATTGTTTTTTACACGGTTGGCGAGGGTTTTATTCCTTTATAGTTGTTGCAGTAGGTCGTTTGGCAGATTACTTGTTAAATCCTTCATGGCAGGTTGGTTTAGAGATGTTACAGAGAGGATGGTAGAAGAGGAAAACTGGTAGGGCAAATTTGAAGTCTCGCCCTTACTTAATTTGCGATTTCTTCCTCTACTTTTCAATGTGAATTTGATTTCATTCAACAATTTTTAATCCACGAATGTGTGTGTTAATCGAATTTTGCTCTGCCATAGTTTTTCAATGTGAATTTGATTTCTTTCAGCAATTTCAACCAATTCCTCGGGAAGCAATTCAGGAATTTCTCAAATGTTGCGATGACTCTTTTTACTGGTTTTCCAGAGGCTTTTGGAGTTCAGTATGGCTTGACTTTACAAAACGTGTGCAGGGAGAAGTAAGACAAAAATATGTCGTATTATCCGAAGTCATTAACAACATTATAAGCACTCTGGTAAACATTGAAATTTTTTAAATGCGAATATATTTCTAGAGCATTCAAAGATGTTTTTTCATGTCACGTATCAGCATTCATGTTGGCATTGGCCTAACAATTTTCAATATTATAAACAAACATATCAGTTTAAATTTTGAAACACAGCATTCCAAGCATCCCACCACCATCACTGGTTGGAACCAGACCAAATAATTATTTTCGTTCACACATTACAGGATCTCTGGTCCAAACTCAAATCCAAAATAAACGTTTGCATTTAAGAGAAAGGGCACTTTGTGTCAAACTTTCAGAGAGTCTTTTAAGAATATTCTGAATTCTGGCAGCGTATTGTGGTATAACTAGATCAATGTAAATGCCTTTTTGAGTTTTGGTTATTGGAATTTAACATCATTGGAAATAATATTTTTGGCCATCTCTTTGGAGGAAATCATTACTCTAATATTGCAAAAAGATGATTTATATTTTAAAAATCCATCTCTGGAAAGGAAGAGCTAACAACTCGAATTAGGTTTGTGCTCATTAGTAATTATATATATAATTCATTTGATTTGTTACATCTGGAACTGTTCAGTGCCTTTCAGGAAAATTTTAGCTGAGCTAGCTGCTCATGGTTAGAAAGTGAATGAGTAGTCTCTAATGTTCCTTTTGTTCCTATTAAGCATATGGCCTTTGGAACTCGAAAACAATGGACAAGTTTTTTATCTGTGTTGCTAACTATGCTAGCTGTTAGGAGCCTCAAACTGTTTCTGTCGATCATCATCAGTGTTTCGCACCAGTAGTCAAAGTCCATGCAAAATTAGCTTAGAAGTGAGATGATGTTCTTTTGTTGTTGGTATCTTCAAGGGGTCTAAGGGGGCATTCTTTTTTTAACCAAAATTGGGAGACTTTATATTATAAAAGTTGTAGCAAAGCTAAACAACAAAGTACAAAAAAATATGTCCTGAGTTTTCAAGCATGATTGACAGCTCTCAAATGCCACAAATCTAAAATTACAAAAGTCCACAGTTATTACATCCTAGAGTTTCTTGCAGATGTGGTAATTCATGTGAGCAACACACCAAACAAAATTACAATGCCTACTTTTGGCAAGGGCGTTCCAGGGCTCAAGTTGATGCACAGAAGAAATGACCTAAAGAAAGCCTTGTTTCCAACACACAATGGAAGACCCCCTGCTCCAAAAAGTATACCACCAAAACAAAGTGGCAAAAGATCAACTAATACCCGAGTTGTAAGATATTTGAGTGTATTTCTATAGTGTTTCGTGCCCTGCCATGGATTCGATAGCCTTGGACACTCCTTCTCTTTTTCCAGGACTGTTTTTATTGAGGTTACCGTTGTTCACACAGAAAATACACTTCCCCTTCCCTCCATTTTACTGTAAATTTGTTGATAATACCGACTAATACCGAATGTTTTATTTTTCGTTTGTTCCCAAACATAACTGTGTTTGCTATTCGAAAACAATACTTTTCCAAAGCTCAATTTCTGTGGACTTTACATTTGAAATTTGACATGGATGTGATGCTTCCATCATGATTAGCTCAACGCCAAACAATACAGGAGAAACGGATCTCTGTGAAAATAATATAGCTTAGATTTCTTTCAACGTTATCGTCTAGGTGAAGAAAGTTGTGGACAGTGTTTTCCCAAGAGTTGTATCGTGCGTAGACATCAGAGTTGAGATTATGTCCAACATTGCGAGCCCATTGTACATATTGGGATTTCCTCCGAATGTCACAAAATTGTTCTCCAGGCTAAGTATTACTCTGAGACCATACTTGTTGGCTTCAAATACCACAAAGTCCATAGCCTAAACCAGAAAAACCCCAAAAATCAGATAAAAACAGACAATGCCAACAGATCCAGATACCCAAAAACAAAATCTAGGAAAAAAAATGGGTTGAAGTCTTGAAAGCTTTATGTATTGCAAGTCCATGCACAGATCTGAAATACTTGTTCATCATTTACACCAGGGAAAGTCTGCATTGCCTTGTACTGGCAACATTGGGCCTATGAGTTGCAGCTTGTTCAAAAACGAGGCGTTCAGGGATCTTGGGAGCAGAATGGTAAGAGGACAGAGCCAACAGGAACAAACGGGGGAGCATGCCAAAGTCAACCAGACTAGGGTGATTTTGAGAGGAGTGTTGCTTGTCTTGAGGGTAGGAGCCCTCTTGACCAACGAAACTGGTGTGGGCTTCGGAATAGAGGGCAGCAGAGAACAACGGTTAGGACTCTCAATTCACCATTGGAAAGTGAGAATGGTGAGGATAATGAGAGACTCTCAAACAACAAGAATGGCCTAGCTGGAGTTCACTAAATGGTCGTTCCTGAGTTCACTAAATGGTCGTTCAACCCTACTATGTTGATTTTTAGTCCTGGAAAAATGCTTAGGCTATATGTAATCATAGGAGGTATTGCATAAACATGGTAAGAAAAAGATTGAATTCCTGGCCATCTTTCTCACCCTTGTAAATGGGGTATTTTATAAAGCTTTTGAATTTTTGTATTTTGTCAAACCTCAAGGAGGATGAGGCTCAACAGTTAAAGTTAATAAACTTTGCTGCAATCAAATGTTGGTAAATATGTTATTTTTTTATATATTAGACAGGAAAGCACTTAGTCGCCCGCCTATATTCATAAAAAGCAATGGCAATATGTTCAACCCATAGAGATCAATATATGTAAATGGACAACAAAGAGCCAAGTACCATATGGCAATTTCAAGGTTTATAATAGCATGTATCTCCCTCATGCAAATGCACTACTTAATAGTGCCTCTAATTGCAGGCTTAGAAACAAACAACTTAGAAATTTTTTATTTTGATTTGCATTTTTTTAGAACCCCGTTATATTGGTCTACTGAACCAGATTAGCAATTATTGTAATGATGATACTCTATGGTCAAATATTCTTGTCATTATATTCCCTAATTTGATGGGTTGAATATTCTTGTCATTATATTCCCTAATTTGATGAGATCCGCCATGATTAGTTGTTACATTGTGTTGTTGTTTTGTCAGCTAACTTCTTACTTGATATAAAAATTGTGGTTAACTGGGCAATGCAACAGGGTACCTTGAACATTCTTCATCTTCAAATTTGATTTTATTATATATGTGAACCAAACGGAAGTAACCCAACAAAAAAATCTATCCATTCCGCATATTGAAACCCATACCACTTTTCACAATTAGACCTGTAATAAAAGCATATAGTCTGAAACAAGTCATGCTTTAGTCACGAATTTCGGAAAAAATGCTTATTGTCTTTCTAAACTGGTATTTGATGATATTGAGTATACGAACGAAAGGAAATATTATTACATTCGGGGATATACCAAAACACATAGTCTATCCCCGACTTTGAACTCATTCAGGGGTTTCTTTCATTCTGCAGGTGTTGTATTTCTCTTATAATATATGACGTACATTTCATTCTTGCAATTTTCGTCAAAAATCTCAACAAACAAACTATATTGAGACCCATTCCGCATATTGAGACCCATACCACTTTTCACAATTAGACCTGTAATAAAAGCATATAGTCTGAAACAAGTCATGCTTTAGTCACAAATTTCGGAAAAAAATGCTTATTGTCTTTCTAAACTGGTATTTGATGATATTGAGTATA
>CBVK0100080525.1:0-12650 GCA_900067695.1 Picea abies
CTTAGATCAGTTTGATTTCAACAACATAGATTAGATTAGATTAGTTCTACTTCAGTCCTGCATATACAGTGCGTGTGCTTCGTCAGTTTACGTACCCCGGGTTGACAATTAAATGGTTGGGCAAGTACTACAACGTTATTATAACGACATAGATTTCGCCTGACATGCAGGAGAAGTGATCTTTTTTCCAAATAACAATTATATATCTAGAGGGATCTCAGATCCTACACATTCAGAGGAACAACGCACTATAGGTTTGATTGTTTTGACTAAACTCCACTCGGGTAAAGGGATTCCTAACTAGGCTAAAGGCTCATGGACAACATGAAAGACTCTGTCATGGTGCTCACTCAAATAACAACCTACAGTCCCTCCTTCTCCACATGCCTATCCCACCCAAGGAAGTGTGCCCCTTATCTTCTCAACAGTCCTTTGGATGCCCCACTTCCCTTCCAGGGCTTCAGCAACAGGACAGACAGGAAATCTTTGAGCCCTGTAGCTGTAGGTTAGTGCCTTCATGAAATCAATTCCCAACAATTCTCTCACTCGGAGAATTTCTCACAGGCCTGACAACCTGCCTCTTCAATATCCCACAGTCCTGACAACCCACTTCTTCAATCCAACTCCTAAGCTAACCAGCTACCCAAATAGATATGGCTATGGATACAATTATGATACAGTGAAATGAATGTCTAAAGGATAACCAACTGTGTGCGTGAAAAAATGGTCATGGAGTCATTGCTGAATGTTGGTTGAATGATGGAAGAGTGTGTGAAAATGAACCAAGTCCCAACAATATGTATGCATGTCCCCAACTTGACACTTGTCATGTTGGGAGCTACTTTGGCTCACTTGTCCCCAACTTTAGAACTTAGGATAAAATAATTATCCTTACTTTATGTAAGAAAGAAATATTAATATAATATTCCTTCTTGGCTTAAGCTCCCTAGCTTAGCCCTTTTCCTTAACTTTTATCTCTCCTTTCCCCTAACTGGTGGAGTTTAGTCCCCCATCTCTTTTATCATGGTTAGTCTGTGCGTAGTGATGTATTTTATATTAATCATGAGACATGTACAAAATAGGTGCACTGGCCTTTAACATCTAGGCACTCTGGCCTAATTCCAAAACATAAGCATCCCAGCTTATAGTAACTGGCTCACTAGCCTATAACACATCATATACACAAAGTCTCGCTGACCTCAATATTGCGCACACTTTAGTTACTATGCATGGTATTCGGGAATGTGCACACTACATCATTTTACTGCGCAGTACATGCATGCACTATGCCATGAAAGGTGCATTACAAAATGATGTCAAAACAACTCACCAGCTTAAGTACATTTTCATTTACATTTACAATTGGGTTTGGCCTTAGGGATATTACAAATACATCTGCAAATGCATGAATTCATACTAAAATAACAGTAAACGCATACATGCATCATATATAGGAAATACCCATAAATGTAAACATAGTTATAAATCATACACAGCATAAATCCGTAGTGGACGGGCCACGCAACACGAGGGAACATTTTTCATTCTCTCATTGCACAACATACTATGACATACCCAACAACCAACTGAACTATGCCACATAAATATACAAATATATACATATACACACAAGCATATATACATATCAAACTACATGCATTTAAAACATACACACACAACACTCTTGTGAAATCTTTATATATAAAATGTAACAAACAAATACATTACTATTGTTGGGGAAAATACCCTATGGACTAACAAACTAGGGTCAGACTTGCATGCAGATTTTGACCATAAAGAAATTACTTTTTAACCTACCACCCAAAATTTAAACCCCTCTTTCACGATACATGCATGGAAAGGAGCTAATAACCTTGTTACTGATGTTTGGTGTAGATCCTCCATTGCGCTTCGACCGCTTGCTTGCGCTGCTCCTTCCAAAGATAACCTGCAATCAAGACGAACAACTATGCATGCATGCTACTTTTCTACTTGAGGGTTAGAAATTAAGCATAAATTAAACAAATCATAGATAACTCATGCATTGGGACAGGAAAATTATTCTTTTGTTATTTGAATAATGAATCAACTTACAATCAAAGTCGATACTGGCCACCGCTCCTTGATCCTGATCCTGGGCTCCTTCTCTTCTATCCTCCAACTGCTTTGTGTTAATTCTCCTTTGGCTTGAGGAAAGGATAAAGGGTTGGGACAATGGATTCAGAAAATGGGCAGAGTTTCTTCGCTATATTCTTCCTCCTCCAAATAGTACCCCTACCCCTTATTTTATAGGCTAGAAGGAGTTAGGGTTTTGGACGAACTCTCGGCCATGCATGGCTGGGAGTTTCAGTTAACTGACCCATATCTTTTTGTTCCGTCGAAAAATTTCCTCTTTTCGTGCTTTTTTAGGTACACGCAGGCTGTAGTGAGCCAGCTAGCATGTACACGCGTGCAGTAACGGGTTAGGGCACGTGGGCCTTGATACAAGAGGATTTCCAAGGAGTTTGTTCAGCAGATGTTTTGGCAATGAAGGGATATGAGTTGGCCTGATGCCAGGTAAGAATGTGTGGTGTAATTTAGGGTTATAACAGATGCCCCCTAATGTGTGAGGTCAGAAGAGCATCCGATGGCCGAAATACATTACCAATCTTTTACCAATCTGTACTGATATGCTGAATGAGTGAGCCCAAGAATTAGGAACGAGGAGGTGCCATCTGCAAAATAAAAAATGTCTCACCGAGGTGGGCATACCCATGCTCGGGATAAAATAGAACCATGGATACCAATAAAATACACTATAGATCCATGTCAAATAACTATAAAGAGTAGCCATGAATGAATACACAGCGGAACTACATCTCGAAATCAGAAAGATATACATATAGAGTATCCATCTCCCAGAAGCTGATTTGGCCTGATGGTTGTACTTCAGATCTCGAGCAACAACTTCAAAATATTCTAAAACTTGGGTAGGAGTGTAATATGAGTGTACGACTGCACTACCCAGAGGTCTTCGACGACTCGTCAGTTATGGACTTGATAATCTTGATGATTGGACTGAAGGATTCAGTGATTTCGAACAAGGACTTGATTGGACGGTCAGTATGGCTGGGTATGTAGACAAGAGACATATTGCAGAGGGGACGACTCAGGCTTAGTGACAAACTTCCCTTGGATAATAGCACGACAAGTGATAAGACTCAGGCAGCATATATGTTAATCATAAGTCTACGAAGCAGGAGGCAACACAAACTCTCCATATGTTTGGAAGAGTAACCAAATGGTGGAGGACACAACTCTATATAGTGAGAATAAGCTTCCTAAGGTCATACTGCATCCCATAGTCTGATGATCAAACAGACAGATGTGCTTTATCCAAGGGAGACTCATTATGCTGCCAATAAAGAAAATACGTTTCCCATCCTCTTTTTGGGGTATATTTGATTTTTTTGTTCTTTTTGATAATTTTTGAAAAAGAATAAAGGAATATTACATTACAATGGAGGAACGAGTACTGCAAACATACAAGATCAAAGAACAAAGACAAGACTGATGTTCTAGTAAAATGATACTCGGGAAAAATCCTCCAGCGGCCAAAGGTGTTAAGACACAGAAGCAAATTGTTACAAGGCTAGCGGGTAAGGTATGCAAATGTGGTTGATAGAACACAGAATGGTAACGTCCTTCGATGTAAGTTTAATGAGCCCAGAGAAGGTAAGCTCGGTGGTTTTTCATGTTTAGAGAGTCTGAAAAAGCATAAAATAAGACTCCATTGGGGTACCTTTTTTGACAATAGTCTAGTCGGTTTGAAAAAAGGATAAACTAGCACCAATTAGACATCAATTCAAAACCATTTTAATGAGTGTGACAAGGACAAGATCACTCGGCCATTTTTTCATTTTTAAGGAGTCTGAAAAAAGCTTAACTATGGACTCCATCAGGAATATTCTTTTGGACCAATTTAATGAGTGTGAAAGAATAAGGTCACTCGACAATCTTTTCAATTTTAGGGAGTCTGAAAAGAGCTTAACTATGGACTCCGTGGGGGTTTCTTTTTTGTAAATTTAGTCCCTCAGGCCTCAAAAAAGAATAAAATTATACCTAAGGATACTCTTCTAAAGAATGGGAATTTGATAGAGTATACCTTTGTTCATACAGTTGACCTTCCGGATCGAAAAAGGGTTAAACTACCGTCGGAGAGACCTGACTTCAAATTTTAGTTTAACGAGCGTGAAAGGTCACAAGATCGCTCGAAAATATTTTCATCTTTAGAGGGTCTGAAAAGGGCTTAAAAGGAGACCCGTTATTGTTTGGGAGTCCTGAGGGTAAGACAAAGAGTGAAAAAATACTCATGCAAATGAGGCTCAAACTCATATTCAGGAAAGACTATATGGAATCTCGAGCCTACAGTGTTTTGAGAAACGGCATGGACACCATAATGCAACCAGGACCTACCTAGGGCATCCATGTTTTGGTAAGCTCTACCACCGAGTCGCGACACTTCTAAAGTAGATATGATGGTTCTGTGTCACAAATTGATGGGATCGATCCTATAGCATAAGAAAAATGCAACGAGATGCAAAAGTTTGGGTGATATCTTACCCTATATGCTCAAGTTGATTTTTTTATTTTTTTTTTTAAATAAAAAAAATAAAATTTTATGGATCGTCAATATTTTATTTTTTTTAAACTCAAAAAAAATTGTTCCAATACCTGATCAAATCCCTCCCATATAACTCTTGGATCACTCTAAATGGTTTTTGGTATAAAGAAACTGATAAGGGGGGCCAAAAAAGTGACAAAAAGAGGCCAAAAAGTCTATAAATAGAAGCTAGAAGCTCATTATCACCATTGTTGATTTGGAAATTGACTCTGGAGCCAAAAGACCCCCTTTGCCAAAGATCGTGATTCTGGGAGCTACAGTGGACGAAACAGACTTCTGCTTGGACCAAGTAAGTACAAACTCCCTTATCTAGCTATTCAATACTTCTATTTTAGCATTTAATTTATTTTTTGGGTGGACATTTACCTCAAAAAGGTCGGCCCTAGGTACACGCGGGCTGTCCAGAGATAGCCCACGTGTACACGCGTGCAGAGAAAATCCCGCACACGTGTACATGCGCCTATCACCTATACAAGCTGCATGTACCCCCCTTATTGATGGAAAAGAAAATGACAAGAAGTATTGACCCTCCTTTACCTTGTTGTGTTGGCAGGATGTATGTCCAGTGGAGGGAAAGGGAGCATGAGGCCTCCAATGAGTTAGTTGCTACAGATCCGAATGTTCTGGCCATGCTGATGCAGTGCGGTTTGCTAAAATTCTTTTTATGTCCGTTTATGCGTGCGCAACCAAGGCTACTAAATGCCTTGATTGATTACTATCACCCTGATGCAGAGGTGTTCATGCTAGAGGGGAAATCCTTGGTGCCCACCTCCGAGGACATTTACTTTCTGACTGGCCTCTGAAGGAGAGGGGAACCATTCAATTTCCATACTTTTCCTGCGGGGTTGAGCAAGATATCAGAGATATCAGAGTTGGTAGCTGAGTACTGTGAGGCTGGGACCAATCGTAGAGGTTCCCAAGTGCCGATTAGCAGGATTCCCAACCTTGCATTATAGACTATCTTGTTGCTTATTTGGCGGATTACCGGCTCAGCAGTCGTGCATTAGGCTTTGTGCGCACAGATGAACTGTGATATTCAGTGCATGAATGCACACATTTTTTGTTGGAGTACCACACTACTAGAGTGTATGAAGAGGCAATTGACAGATTGCCAACAATAGACACAGAGGAAGTTCGGGTTCGGGACTATCTTGTGTTTGTTCTTTTTCGAGAGAGTTCCATGATTTAGTCCTCGGGTTGTAGTACGAGGACATCTAGCCTCTTTTCCCATGGTGTGCAGATGGGCAGTGTTACTACTGTGACAGGGTGGTGGAAGGACCGTTGAGGCCTTCGGCGGTGACTTTTTTGCTTGGATGTCATGACAGATCCCTGCTATCGAGGACTACCCATATGCGGGGATAGACTTCTCTAGAGATCCAGAGATACCCGTGCCTCCTGGTGAGGAGCGAGGGGAGATGGGTAAGTCTCCACCTTTGTAGTTTTTTTTGTTTGCATATGTAATTTTTATGTCTTTTTTATATATATCATTTTTTTGTATGCCAGAGTATTTGATGGGTGCACGTTTATTACATGTAGATGTGGGACCCATGCGACTTGTCGACTATGCACGGAACAGGCATCGCCCATGGACGGAAGCTGCAGTTGTCACCGCTGGGGGAGAAGCAGTAGCAGGGAACCTGCTAGCAGGAGAGTCTAAGAGGGTCCTTAGGCGAATTGAGTGGAACTTTACTGCGCTCACTCGCACAGTCCTGATGGCAGAGATAGAGGACCTACCACCATCCATGCAGCCTCATGTTGTGGGGGAACCTCAGACATGGGTTTGTTTGTTTAGGCGTTTATCCCATGCAGTAGATGATTATAACAGGGCCCATAGGCCCTGAACAGACTTGGGAATTTTTATGTGCCACGAGCACCTACTTGTATATATTTTTTGAGGGAATAAGCCCAGTGACTCGTTACTACTCCCATTTTTTAGGCGCTTGCGTCCATCTATGTACTCTGAGGATTTTATGATGTTTATATATGGTTTTTATCTTTTTTGTGTCTTATGGATTATGTGTGCAAAAATGTATTTACATGTTTATGTCCATGATCTTTTATATGTGGGCAAGATGCCAATCTAAAATTTGATTAGCTAGAGTATCTGTGATTTGGTTTAATCTGCTAGGAACATGAAAATATGTAATATAATCAAAGTTGCATTCTAAGAGACGTACCCTAAGGAATCATTGGTGTAAAGTTGGATCATGAACCCGGTATATTCTGTTTAGCTGCGACACAACCAGTTGAGTGTCTAGATAGACCCGGAGATGAGAGATACCCAATGACAATGTGTCACGAAGCAACTTAATAACTGCACTATACTCGAAAACATTATTTGTGGTGTCACCTAAGCATATACCTCTGGAAGATAACAACTGACCCTGTGGTGTAAATATTACCCAAGCCGTAGAGGCAAGCCTCTGTGTGTGTCAACTAGCACCATTCGCATACCCAACGAACACCTTGGAATCACTTGACATCTGCCATATGGACGAAAGATAACATGTCCATGACACTTTTTAAAAGAAATGTAAAAAAGTAATAGTACAAATACTATACATATGTTACAAAAAGTTACCCACAACGACATGTCTATGAGTAATACTTTTTGAGGTAGAGCCCATTTCTAGGCTCCGCCAAAGCATTCCCTTCAAAATCGACCAAACGATAAGTGCCCTTTTTTAATACCTCTTTGATAATGATGGGTCCGAACCACATGGGTTTAAACTTTCCTGCCCCCAGGGGGTCCTTGTCTTGGTCATAGACCAGGACAAGGTCACCCTCAGAAAAAATTCGGGGACAAACAGACCTATCATATTGACACTTGACCTTATGTTTATGAGCCTCATTGGCCAGGGCCACATCGCGATGCTTCTCATCAAGCTACTCAAGGTGTACTAACCGTTCTTCAAGTGGAGAAGTGTCTGGCAATAACTGTATTGCCAATTTCAGAGATGGGATTTGACATTCAATGGGCAAGACTGCCTCCAGCCCGTAAACAAGTTGGAAAGGTGAGAAACCGGTTGCAGTATTAACTGATGTTCGGTATGCCCATAATGCCGAGTATAACATCAAATGCCAGTTTGACTTGGCTGAGTTGATATTTTGTTGTAGAATTGTCTTAAGAGTTTTGTTTACAGCTTCCACCTACCCATTGGCTTGGGGGTAGTAAGGTGATGAATGTTCCTGCCATAATCCAAGATTTGATGTTAATTCAGACATCATTTGGTTCGGAAAGTGACTGCCATGGTCAGTGACAATCTCTCTCGGGATGCTGAACCGTGCTATAATCTGGTTGAATAAGAAGAGAGTTGGAGTCTCTCCATCATCTTTAAACGTTGGCATAGCTTCAACCCACTTAGTGAAGTAGTCAACAGCTACGATGATATAGCAGTGCCCACTTGCTAACGAGGAGTTGCATGGAGTGTAATCAATCAACCACTTAGTGAAGGGACCAACCGTGCTGACAGGAAACATGGGAGCTAGATGTGCCCTCATCTTCCGAGAGAAGATTTGGCACGGATGACACTTCTTGACTGAATCAATACAATCTTTGATAAGTGTGGGCCAGAAGTAACCTGCTCGTAAAAGCTTTTGGGTTGTGGCCAACCCAGATAAATGACTGCCACAAGCTCCTGTATGACAATCGTTGAGCACTATGACAACCTCCTCATGAGTGAGACATCGATGCAAGATGCAGTCTACACCTCACCGATACAACGTATCATCGAGTATGAGATAATTCTTAGCCTGATGGCATATCCGCTGATGCTCGTCATGAGAAGCAGAGGTGGGGTACTTCAAATTCTAGAGATAGATCAATATATCTCCATACCAAGGGTCTGAAGATTCAATCAAAAACATATCCCCCCAGATAGGCGATTCCTCAGGCACAACGTCACCTAACTCAACCGGAAGCTCTGAAATAAGTTTTATGAAGACCAATGACTTCCTATACTTTGCTGAAATGAAGTCTACATCAAATTATTGGAGGATGACCATCCATCTACTAATTTTTCCACCTATAACTTGTCGTGTCAACATGTACTGGAATGGATACACGACAACAACGACGGTGGTCTTGCGAATCAGAACATAGTGACGAAACCGTTGAACATCATGAACTGCTACCAACGCAAGTTTTTCGAGATGGGAATAATTATTTTCTGGTCCTATGAGGCCTCGACTCAGGTAATAGATCATGTATTCTGAAAATGGATCATCTTCCTGAACTAAAACCATGCCTATGGTTGACTCTGCGGCAGCCAGATATAATAAGAAATCTTTGTTATAATTAGGTGGTCATAGCAGAGGTATGGTGGTGAGGGCGTGTTTTAATGTGTCGAAAGAGCATTGAGTAGCTTCATCCCAGAGAAAGGGAACATATTTCTTCAGTAAACGCATAAATCCCTTGGTGATTTTGGCATAGTTGGCGCTAAAGCATCGTAAGAAGTTTGCCTTGCCTTGAAGACTTTGAAGTTGTAAGATTGTGCGTGGGTGGGGAAACTGGATTATTGCCTCCACCTTAAGAGGATCGACCATGATCCCTATTGTTGAGATGATGAAACCTAAAAAATGTCCTGACGTGATGCAAAAGCTGCACTTGTTGGGATTCAAGTGAATCCTGAGGTAGCGACAATGTTGGAAGATTAGTCAGAGGTGCGTAGGATGATCCTTTTGCTTGCGAGAGTGTGATGATAAATTATCTAGATAGACCTCGACTATATGTTTGAGGTCATGAAACGGAAAAGACATGGCCCGCTGGAAAGTGGCTCCAGCATTTTTGAGGCCAAAAGGCATCTTACGATAGGCAAATGTACCCCACAGACAAATGAATGTCATTTTGTGTTGGTCTTCAGGTTTGATTTGGATTTGATTATATCTCGAAAAACCATCCATGAATGAAAAGGCTTCACAACCGGCACATTCATCAATGATCTGGTTAATGAATGGGGTTGGAAAATTATCTTTTGGACATGCCTTGTTCAAATCACAGAAATCGGTACATACACGAATCGTGCCTTATTTTTTATTGACCGACATGTGGTTTGACACCCATTGAGTCAAATGAATAGGATAAATGAAACCTACCTTGAGAAATTTCTCAACCTCAAGTTTAATGGTTGCTGCTTTCTTAGGATTGACTGGACGAAGTTTTTTTCGAACAGGCTTGGCATCAAGATACGTTGTAATTTCATGTTCAACTATTTTCGGATTGATACCTGGAATTTCCTCATAAGACCAGGTAAAAACGTCATGGAATTCTTTGAAAATATTCGTATAAATTTGAATCTCTTCGGGGGAGCAATCTTCCCCAACGAAGACATTCTCCACTATGCCAGGGTTTTGGTAGATGTTGATAGGTATATTTGCAGCGATAGTCGACATATTCCCCTCAACATAAATTACCTAAGTAGCTAAGAGATTAATAGGACATGGCTGATCTCCTGTCATGGTAATAGTGAATTCTCCTGCCTCGATTTAGCTTAACTCTGGGAAGAAATATCCTCTATGATGAAGATCTTCCCAAGGTTTGTCCGGATTATTCATTGCTTCAATTACTGCTTCGTCAGAAGGCAAGACTAAGTCTAACAAATCGATGGTAGCAAGAGAACCCTGAGCCGAAATAGGCTCTAGAGGTGGATCCAACTGTTGTGTGGGAGTCGGATTGGGGTTAGCTAAATCTTTCTAGACTAAGGAGTATGCTACTTCATTGGCCGACAAGGGCATGGACATGTCGGGGTGCCCTGTCTCATCCACCATGGCTGATGGGGAAGGAAGAATCCAAGGATCCTCAAAGTAAGTCGTACGGAACGACGAAACTTGAAAAATCTCAACCTTGTGGTGGTTAGATATAAACTTGACATCATCATGAGGAGGTGGGTGTTTCTGGATAAATTCATGAGTGCGGACATAGACCAATCTCCCTAGATCCACCTGGATCTAGAACAAAACAGGACAGAATAATACACTTTCCCTAGACTTAACCTATTGAATGAACTAAGGAGTAAGGATTGTGGACATACCTTATGAACGCTTTCCTTATCTCTATTGTTCCAAGCTTCGCTCCAATGCTCTTGCACCATTCAGATCACAACAGTACAAATAGTACAAACCAATCGAAGTAAAGGTAGTTTAATATATTCAATGGCTAGTCTATACATATGATCAAGGAATTATGTAATAAAGTGACATCATCTTTATGGGAAATGGACATATTACTGTATTGATTAATTGAAAGTGAAACTTACAACCTGAGCCTTGATGTCGTAGGTCTCCTTTCGATGGCTCCTAGCTATGACACACACACTTGCTCATGCATGAAGAAATTCAACCACATATGATGACCTTGTTGTTTATCTATTGCTGCTGTAGCATCAGTCCTCCATACAGTCTTGCACTAATTCTCCAATCAATCTCTTGCTAGCTTGCTTCTAACCTTTTCCATGAGAAATCTCTTCAATATATAGGAGAAGATAGATTAGTTACTTGGATAGGAAATGATCCCAAGATATCTGGAAAGTTAGTACTTTGCCAACCATTCGAAAGCCAACTCATCCTTATAGAAGATTCCTTCTAGAAGGATCGAGAACTTATCCATTTTCCTCCCTTAAAAACATGTTCGCACCCTAACCATGAGTACAGTGTGAGAAGTTTGCACCCCAGCTGAATGCAGCCTGCGAGAATGAAGTATTCTCGCAGGAGAGTATATATGTAGCCTGCGAACTATCTTTAAAATATGATTTCTGGAAGATGACCAGTGTAACCTTTCTCAGGAAAATATTCTTATTGAAGAGTTTGATTTTCCATTATCATGACACTATCATGACATCACCTTTGATGACCAAAAATGTGGATAACAGAATGCCCCCCAAAGTCTGAGAGTGGAACTAGTGACAGTCGATAGACTTTGTAAGCTACATGTTTGTGTCAAGAACCAAAAGCACATCTAATCAGAGACTTGCAAACATCCAAGCATCAGCAGAATATCATGTATACCAATTCTGAGGTAGGAATTCCCATACCGAGTTCATAGACTGATGACATCATACCCAAAAGTCATGGCCACCAATCATACACTGTGGATCCATGTAGTCATAACATAGCACAGCCACCTAAATACACTGTGGATCTGTGCGACAAATTTTCAATCAAGACGACATAGCCACGAAACATACACAGTGGATCTATGTGTCGCAAATAATACATACTCCATCGCAACCTGGATCATAAAGAAAATACCCAGGGTCTTCAATCTCCTTACCTAAAGTACGAATCTAACCATGTGATTACATGTGTTGAAGTCGAACATGATAGAAACCACTTGATTACTGGTCATTGATGTAACCGTTAACAAGTGCGAGGGAAATCACCATTGATGTCAATGACTCCCAAGGTACTACAGTACAATCCATCAATTGTGAATAAATGAGTTGATGTCGAACAATCGATGGAATCTTTCGATTAGGGGTCAATGATGTAAACCCACTATCGAAAGCGAGAAACTTACCATTGAGGCATGTAAGCTCCAAGGTACTAAATAATTTCTAAGTCTTAATCTCGGATAATGTGCTGATGTCGACGGAACAAGACTCGTCACAGGAGGGCCTTGATGTATCCCCCATCAGTGACACGAAATGAGTAACAGAGTTTGAAAATTGAAATAGAGTGTATGGCAATTGGACTTTGGACACAGGGAAGGCCGACACGGAGTGAAAGGATAACTGCATATGGCCAACTCAAATAGAAGTTTCAGACAGACAACTCTTGAACATATGGATGACACGACCAATGATTTGGTAGCATTGACTCAAAGATGACACATGGAAATACCTTGTTATCAAATCGAATGAGAGACAAATGGATTTCCCAAACCAGCTTCAAATGATGAATAGGGGGTGTCATGTTCAAGAGCGACACTTACTGCCAATTAACACAAAGATGAAACATATCCCTTTCCCAAATTTTCCCCCACCATTTCTGG
>CBVK0100080554.1:0-20795 GCA_900067695.1 Picea abies
TCACTTGGTTGTTTAAAATTAATTAAGCAATTATAGTGACCAACAATCATGTTTTATACCATTCTAATAAAAAGAATGTTTGACCAGTTCATAGGTTTTGGTAAACCTAAAATGCCCAGTTGTGGGTGAAGCATGAAGCTTAGAAAGCACCGGTGATTAAAGTTATGAATATTTGATTAAATATAGACAGCCTTTGTAGAGAAGGTCTTCATTATGCCAATATTACCCTGGAGAATCTTGAGAATGGTGTTGCAATTGTTGGATCGTGCAAAAAAATTTGGGGTCTTGTAGCCATTGTCGATGAACAACTTGGAGCCAATATGGTATAATGAAGGAGAGGGAAAATATGGATCCTTCTTCTTCACACTTCTTGGAAAGAGCATCAACAACAACATTCTCATTTCCCTTCTTGTAAATGATCTCATAATCATATCCAAATATCTTGGTGTAAATGATCTCATAATCATATCCAAATATCTTGGTCACCCATTTATGTTTCTCTGGAGATGGAATCCAATATTGTTCTAGAAAATACTTGAGGCTCTGATGATCAATTTTAATTTGGAAGCATTTCCCCAATATATAAGGACACCAGAGATCCATGGCATGAAGAATAGCCAACATTTCATGTTCATAGATTGATTGGCCCAAATGTCTCTCCGAAAGTTGTTTTCTGGTAAAAGCCAAAGGCTTTCCATCTTGTATGAGGACTGGTCCAATTCCTTTACCTAAAGCATCACATTCCAGGACAAAATTCTTGGTGAAGTCGGGAAGTGCCAAGATAGGAGTTGTGCACATGGCCTCTTTCAAGGCATGGAAGGATTAATCAACAACTAGAGTCCAAGTGAAAGAATTATTTTTAAGGAGAGTAGTGAGAGGTGCCACAATTTTGCCATAATTTTGAACAAACTTGTGATAATAGCCCATTAAACCCAAAAAACCATGCAATATCTTAAGAGTTTTAGGGTGAGGCCAATCCTTCATAGCTTCAATTTTCATAGGATCCACTAGTACACCATCCTTGCTGACAATATGACCCAGGTACTCTACTTTTGAGGCTCCAAAGGCACATTTATATTGTTTGGGGAAAAATTTGTGCTAAGATAGTAGATGGAGAATTTGATCCACATGGGTGAGATGGGATTTCCAAGTTTACTATAGATGAGAATATCATCAAAGAAAAATAAGACAAAATGACGGAGGAAAGGATGAAAGACATGATTCATGAGACATTGGAAAGTGGAGGGAGTATTACACAGGTCAAAGGGCATGACCAAGAACTCATAGTGACCCTCATGATTTATATGTGTAGTCTTGGGAATGTCTTCCTCTTTCATATGTATCTGGTGGTAGCCAAAACATAGATCAAGTTAATTAAAGTATTGAGCACCACTCAATTCATCCAATAGGTCATCAATGATAGGAATGGGAAATTTTTCTTTGATGGTGAGTTTGTTGAGGGAGTGAAAGTCTGGACACATGTGCCAAGTTCCTTCTTTCTTGAGTACCATGACCACAAGAGAAGAATAGGGGTCGGTACTAGGATGGATAACACCCACTTCAAGAAATTCTTGAACAATTTTCTCAATTTCATTCTTCTTGCTAAAGGGACAACGATAAGGGAGAACATTGGGAGGAAGGTTTCCTAGGACTAGAGGAATGGAGTGATCATGAATACCACATGAAGGGGTAAATCCATAGGGAGTGGTAAAAATGGCTTGGTGTTGGGAGATGATAGATTGGAGGTCAGGATGCACAAAGGGTGTCTCAATTGCTTGAATGGAATGGAGTTGGGAAATAATTATTGAATGACCTTTTTTTAGGAGATTTTCCTTTTGATGGGAACTGATGATCTCAAAGGATCTTGATGTGATGCATTGGAATTGAAACTATTTTCCCTCTTGTTGGAATTGCATGGTTAATTCCTTAAAATCCATGAGGATGGGGCCCATAGTGTGTAACCATTCAGCACCAAGTACAATGTCACAACCACCCATGTTGATAGAAAACATATGAGATTTTAGGTGGTATTGACCAATTTGTAGGCGCGCATTTTCACAATGCCCACCACATTTCATGGAACTGTCATTAGACATCATGATTTGAAAATTGTTGATCACATAGATATAACAATTGATTTCTTAGGAAATGCAACAGTGAACAAAATTATGGGTGTTTCCACTGTCAACAAGGATTATGAATTTCCTATGCTTAATGTAGCCAATGATCTTGAGGTTTTGGGGAGAGGATAATCCAATGAGGGTGTGTAGTGAAATCAACAGTTAAACTTTTGGTGGATCAATGGGTGGAGTAGTATCATTTTTTAGAGGTATCTCTTCCACAAGGGAAGCTTCAACCTCATTGTCAACAACATCATCAGAAATGGCCATAAAAAGATTTTGTTCTTTACACTTGTGCCTAGGAAAATATGTGTCATCACAATTATAGTAAAGACCCTTGAGTTGGCGTTCAACAATTTATGCCCGAGTTAATTTTTGTATCTTGAGAGAGGTGGCATGAGGGGTGGGATTGGTAGGTCGAGGGAAAGGAAGAAAATAGGGATTTTTGTTATGGGAAAATATAACTCGTTGCACTTCTTTGGCATGTTTAGTAGCTTCCAACCAAGTCTGGGGGAGAGCCATGAGGACCTAGGCACATATTTCATCCTTTAGGCCACTAATAAAATGTTCCCTAAAGAAGGAATATTCCATGCCCTCTATTTTTTAATCCAAGTGCTTAAAGGTGGTTATAAGTATTTCATTGTGCCATACTATTTCAACTTGGTTAAACAACCTAAATAGTGAGTGTTGGTGTCAAAGCGTTTATAAATATTTTCCACAAACTAAGTCTAAGAAACATACCCCTAGTGTGCATTTTTACACCATTGCCACCAGTTCTATCATTTAGGATCCAAATAGAGAACAACATAACAGATTTTGGCTAACTCATTAGTAATGCCATGCAAAGAAAATTAATGTTTCATTTGGGTGACCCAGTCCATGGGATCAGAGCCATCAAATTTATCGACCTCAACTTGGGGAATATGGGGGTCATGATTAAAGGGGTTAGAATGAAAGGCCATAGTATGGGAGGAGTCAACACCATCTACTTGGAAGGTTTTTTCAGGGAGAAGAGGTCTTGGGATCGATTCGTCAAATGGTTGAGAGTGGCATTGAGGGTGTCAAATTTGTCTTCAAATTGGTTAAATAGACCATCAACTTTGGAAAATTGAGTTTGGATGTGTTCCTCAAAATGATCAAACTAGGTCATGTTCTATTTGATTTTGGATTGCAGTTATTAGGTGCGAGTGGTGACCATGTGGAAATTTGGGGTGCCTGAAATGGGTAGTGGGTCCACTAAAAAAAGTCGAATAAATGATATATATCACTGCGATCAGGGTGACAAGGGAAAACCAATAGGATAGGTGTCAAATAAGGATATTGAGAAGGGAGGGTGGGACCATAGGAAAAAAAGGATTATAATTGATAAGTACCATGGAGAAAAGGTGAATCAAATGGGATAGGTCGAAAATAAGGATGTTGGTATGGGAGTTGGGTCCAAGGAAAAAAGGATTAAAAATGATAGTTACCATGGTGATCAGGGAAAAGATAGGAATCCAATGGGATAAGTCTCGAATAAGGGTGTCGATAGGACCACTATACTCTTTTTTTATTATTCGTGTAAAGTTAGACTTTCACCTGAAGAATACTGTAGTGACGAAGTACCCAAATTGTTAACAAGAAAAGTTTTGTAGGAATTTTGTAACCAGAATGAAAAGGGCAGGGTAGAGTGGCAATAGATCTCATTTGTTCCTTTGATGTTATGTTTCTTTCCCAAGGGTTAGGGATTATAGGGTTCCTATAGACAAAGGTTTTCCTTGTGCTATAGCTCTCTGATATACGTGCGGGGTTGAATAGTAGTACTCAACCCAATATCTCAGGGAACCAACTAATGAGGATCGATCGTACCCTTAGCCGTACTACCCAATTACCTAGGTACTAGAGAGTATCTTCCCGACTATTGTTCTCAATGTCACTATAGAATTCAGACGACCAATCAATTGATTTAGAGTTGGTTTTAGGAGACCTAGGGGACTCCCGATATACCTGATAGTATATGGGAGTGATGGCCATGTATAGATTCTTTAAAATGTGTTACTACTCAAAGGGTACCAATAGGGGTTACATAGGTTTCCAACAAGGTGAAACATTTTTTTCTAAGTAACCCAGTGAAACCATCTGTATTTCCTGCGTGCAGTCTTACCCACTGCAATTTTACTCGCTGAGCATAAAATATCCGTGCTTTAAAGATGTCGCTAGTACACGTATCTACCTTGGAAAAAATTTCCCACAATTTTCGTAGAGGAAAGTGTTCTAATACCACTTGTTAGATACCATATGTATTATAAATAGAAAAAATATATATATATAGCAGCAATTACCAGTGGAACAACAAAATGTAGATAACCAAAACACCAGAAATTATACCTTTATTGATAGAAAGCAATGTTCACTTCCTTCTTTGAGGGGGCAACCTCCAGTAGAGCAACGCTCTATTACAATAATTCTCAATACAAGACTTTCTCATGTCTCCTACTCTTATTTATACTAATCCTATCTTTTAAGGAACATTATAGAGGAAGATCTTTCTAGAAGTGGAAGCTTCTATTAGGTATTTTTACATTAGACTTGCTCACATTATTAAATAGGTCTTATTAACTTATGTTGACCTTTATTACATGTAAAATATATTAGTATACCTATGTGAGGGGTTAGGGAGGTTAGGTCCCTAACAAAAATAGCATAAAAGCTTTATGGAAATGTTGCAAAGAGAGGAATTAGGTGGATCGAAAGGTAATCAACATGAATCTTTTCTTTTACTTTTTTCTAAAAATGAATTTCTTAACATTAATCACTAACAATTTTTAAACACTCAATTTCACATTCTTTTAATATTATGTAGGGACTGATATAGAGGGAATGGAATCTCATCCTAGGAGGACAAAAATTCTTAAGGATGTAAATGATGATGATGACTTGGTCATTAGTTCATTTGGAGTGGAGCTTGAATTTAATGAGAGGGGAAAATTGTTTTACAAAGCTTTGAGGGATATAGTGGAAAGAACGTATAAACATATTTTCCACTTACAATACAAAATCAATCCAATGACTTCAAGAATCAGGTTATACATAAAATACAAGAAGCATTTTTGGAACCATGGTCAATGAGACCCGTGAGACTTGCAACAACAAAAACTTACAATAACAAAAAAATACCATTTAAAAGGTATTATTACTAAACATGTTTTTCTATATTATGTTCCAAAAATTACCAAATTAATTTGTTTTGCTACATTTACTTTCATGTCGATTTAAAGAAGAAATTATTGTGTTTTTTATTTTTCAAGAAGATTATGAAAATTCCAAGTGACGAACGAGGGTATAACCAACACATGCCGATATGGATGTCCAAAAAAGGTACAAGGAGATGGTAAAAAAAATGAACATAATTGCATCATAGGAGGAGGCATCCCAACAACAACATGCATCAGAGGTATGTGATCATTCATTTATTATTTTATGTACACCACATTTAATTATCATATGAAATACTAATTTTCAATTTTTTTGTTGCGGAAAAGAAAAAGAAATGGAACCCAATTGACACATAATACAGGACGACAAGGAAGAAAATGGTTGATCACAAAGTTTGTGAGTACTTATGTTTTCAACCTTACTTAAGATTTTGTATTTTTTGTGATCTTTATATTTAAAAATAATTAATTTTCACTCCTCCATGGATGTTTTCTAATAGGTGCTAACATACAAAGAAGAGCCAACTGAAGAATTGGTCAACATTGGGTTAAGTGAGGGTTGTGTGTATATGTTGAAGTATCAAGGTTTAATTGAACAATTTGTAAGTAGCTATGTTGTTTAACTTCCCTTGTTTTATAATTAATGGAACAATAAGAAACCTTTGTATTAATTATATTGACTATGTTTCATTATGGCGTATTAAACATGCAGGAAAAAAAATATGGAGTGCAACCAATAGAAGATATTTTGAGACACGACATGCGATGTGACTTCAAAAGCATGTGTATTATTTATGAATCATGTGTTGCTATGGTACGCTTTTTGATTTACTCAATCATATACATTCTACTATATAAATGTAGATTTACTTATTACACTTGATTTCTATGTTTATAGATGGAACATGAACATGAGGAACATAAAAAACAAGTCGATCAAGAAAACATTAGTTTAAATAATCAAAGCACAATATTGCCTACAAGTGATGAAGAAATGAGGCATGCATGTAGCTCGAGTGATGAATAACAATCAATATAATTGAATATTATTGTATGTTTTGGAATGTTTGTATGTGAAAATCAAGGATTTTATTTAATGTTCTTGACATAATGTCCCAATTGCATGAGGACACATTACCAATAAGTGTAAGAATTACAAATTGGTTGCTTTTTGGTTATTGTGGACCTTTATATTATCTCATTTTGTATGACAATGGGTCTCTTATTCATATACAATAATAATAATAATAGTAATAATAATCTAATTTTAAGGTCACGACCAAGCCAAACACCAAGTTGGTATATGAGACCCCCTAGTTTGTGGGACAAGGACCCCCTCCATGTAGCGGTTTGATTGCCAAGGTCTATGGATATGTACATACCCTACCCCTCTCTGGTTTTGAACCTAGCACCTCTGAGGGAGAAACACATGTTCTTAACCATTAGGCCCACTCAAGTTGTAAAATGTTGTGTTGCTAATTAATTAATATATGGATGATTTACATTATTAAAAATAATAGAGGTGTAATTCGTTGGATAATGCATTAATGCAATCATTATATCAAAATCATTAATGCAATCATTATATCAAAATGCAATAACAAAAATATAAAAACAAGATCATTATAAAAAAATTGATTTGAGATGATTAATTGAAAATTTGTAAAAAAGCTAATTAATTAAAATATATACGTATCAGTGCACTGTGTTCTTTTTAACTCACTGAACACTGCATCCCAGAAAATAAACAACGATGTGTTTTCATGAGTCATATGCATCAATACTTATTAATTACAATAATGCACCTGTGCTAATTTTTTTGAAAAAACATTGTTACTTTAAATGACATAACATACGATTGACTATATTTATCATTTCAAAATATTACGGTGCACATGATTACAATGCACATTGGTGCTTTACATATAATAGAAACACCGGTCCTTTAAATATAATATACACATTGGTGCTTAATGACAAAGAATGGCGTCAACATATCACCTCAAATAGGCCCCAATGTGTATGAACAATAATAACATTGGTGTGCCATAAAACAAAAAGAACGACTCGATAAATAGTATTTATAAGAGCACCGCTTCTGCATACAAAACAATACAGACTGGTGCATACATTAACAAAAAAGCACCAATGCTTTTGACTTTTGTGTGTGCATCGATGCATGTTACTTAAGAATGCAATGATGCATTTTACCAATACAAGCACTGACAAAAAAACCTCTGCTACAACCTTCACCTGCCAATTTTTTTTTAGTTATATGGAACATCCATTAAAACCTTCACTTTGAATAGCGGAGTTTTTTCTGAATTTTTTTTCAAATCTTGTAACACTAAAAACCTATGCAACAAGGTGTTTTCCTTGTAGTGTCACCCAAGGCTTCTTTATCAACAAAAAAATTCAATGATGGTCATTTATTGAAATTTTGTTTTTGTTTCTCTCATATGGCCTCTATCTCACTTAAACGAGGCATTGAAGGTTTTAAGGTTCCATGGCTTAAGACTCGATGAAAGAATTTCATTGCATTTGCAAGAGGTTTTGTAAGCTTCCTTAACTTGTGTTTTAGATTTTATCATGTGTTTGATAACATCTGTGTTTCAATGTCTAATTTTAGCTTCCACCATTGCATACCATAGGCAACAAATTGGGAAAATTTGTGTATACATATAGGGAATTATCAAGAGAAGAAGGAACACTCATAAGAGCTATGTGGAAGCTTATATCCATTTCCATCATAAATGTAAAGTCTTGAGGAAAAAAAAATATATATATATTTTTGTCTCTTGGGTGAATGATCTTGTTTCAAATCTATGTTTGTTTTTAATATTTGTATCATAAAGTTGTCATCCATTCTCTTTATTGTCACCTAAAATGGCGCACCCTCTAAAACTTGGTTTTAGATTGTGGGACCCACTTTTAACAAAATGGTGCATTCAGGCTAGTTGGTGCATTTGAATTCATGAGGTGGCTAATAGATGTTTATATAGGTCGTGGAGCAAGATAGAGCTAACAAAATCAAAATCTGAGCTCAAAAAGTACAAAATTTCTTCATGTTAAAAAGTTGTTTAAGTGCCTAAGTCTCTTGTAACATACCCAATATCCTCTATTCGCTGTTGAGAGCACACTGTACTTTTGAATTTCACAATTTTTCCATTAATTGTACTCTGATACCAAAGTATAATTTCCCATCCATCCTATAGGATGGCATTTGCACAAAAACTACTTTGATACCAACAATGTAAAACACCCAACTTCATGTTGAGTCACATTACTACAATCCTTGCTCTGACTACACTATACATTCAAACTTCTTTAAACCGGTCTTTTGTTTACCATACTTTAATCACTTATATACCATTAATTATACATCATGGTTACCTTATTAGGTATAATTTCTCAACACGGTACCCCTGGTACCATAATTATTCCTGCTATGAATGCATATGCACACTACCATGAAATATAGCATATAACATAACAACAACAACATTAAAAACGTGCATAAACACATATAAATCATAAACAACATGTGGACACAAGACAAAACATACATTAAGCATGTAAAACCACATTCATAATAATTATCTGATGTAGATGGCACCAACTCACTACAAACCTCAGACGTTCCTCCTAGCCATAGACATTGTTGTTCTAGCTCTCTCAAAATCAAGTTGTCCCTGAGTTGGGGCTACGACTCTACCAGGGAAAAGGCACTCTCTTTGGCTAACTAAGGTCTCACAGTTAGTACTGGGTTCAGTCTAGGCCAAGGTACCAAACTTCAACAACAACTCCAAGCAACAATCTCTCGTCCCCCTCAACCTGCATAACCCAAGGAAGCGTACCCCCTTCTCTGCACCGCAATCCCTTAGGTTTCCCCACTTCCCTTCTAGGGATCCAACATAGGTCGAATAGGAAGTCTTAGAGCCATGTCTCCAAGAGCTCCAACTACTCTCATGGAGTCTCCAGGTACCCTCCATGCCTCGCACCAAGGGAAACCTATACTAGACAATTCTTCCTCAAGGGTTCTAGCCTTCCCCAATAATGCAACCCGGGGATAATTGTTCCCAGTAGTCACACATGATTTACCTAGAATTGACAAGGTATTCAAGTCAGAGGGTGTTAGTGGCTCACTAGCTCACACCCCCAACATGCAATGGTAACAATGACAAAGAATGGACATAGTTTCCATTAAGCTCCCACTTTAAATATACATGGCCCCTTTTTGATAAATGGAACTCATGGAGCACATCCCCCCCACTTAGGAATTTTAGGAAATAATATGAAATCATAACTTAGGACTTAGGAATATTTTAATATTTATTAGCTTAGCCCTTTTTCCTTAAGCCCTTAACCCCCTTTCCCTCTTGTGGATTCCTAGCCTCCCATACTCTTCTGTCTAACTTGGTTTGCAAGCATGATGTCTTTTATTAATGTATATGAGTGTGATTACAATGTACAATGCTATTCTCACTAGCCTTTCAACACATAGGCTCTCTGGCCTAATATCACACATACACAGGCACTCCAGCCCAAAACATACATATTGGCTCACCAACCTATAAAACCATGTACATGTATACAATTACAACCCAGGGGTCAAAATGAGGTAATACATTTATATTCCATACAAAAAATTGAACAATGAATATCAAGAGAGTGGTGAAAGGTACAAAAAATCCATTCACTATAAATCCCTCAGCATCAATTCCTCTTAACATCTCACAAATTATAGAACAAAGGGAAAATGCCCAAGTTATGGTGTGATTTCTTTAAAATCCCCTTCAAAAGATATTAATATGGTTTTATTGTGCCAGGCATAAACAACCTCCTTTTTCTTGTACTTTTACTCATAAGTTCTCTCTCCAAGAAAATGGAGCCTCCTTTCTCTTCTTTGAAAACTCCTTAGCTTGAAATTTCCTTAATGATTGATCTTGGTTGCTCCTATCTCTAAGCAAGCCACTTTAATTTTCATAGTTTGGTTGAGTTTGCAATTTTGGTTTTTAACACTTGGGAAAATTTTGAAGACAACTTTTTAACATTGGGCAAGTTACTTTAAACTCCTTCGGTGTATACCAGAGTAGTTCCCTCCAACTTCCCTGGTAACCACTAAAGCACTTTCCATAAACATTGCCAAAACCATCAGTTTCCAACTGTAATACTTCGTGTGAACTGCTTCGATTTAATCGAAGGAGTTCTTACAAACTCATCCGGTCAAATCGGAAGAGTTTCATTATCCCTTCCTGACACACATAACACGACTTCGTTTCAACTCCTCCATTTTGACTGGACGAGTTTCCACCAACTCCTTCGGTCAAACCATAGGATTCCCTTTTTTCCTTTCCGATATCACCTAGCACACTTCGTGTCAAAGTCCTCGGTATGCACTGATGGATTTCTCATAATATTTCTTGGTGTACACCAGAAGGATTCCCATTAACTCCTTTGTTGGATACACTCCTTCCCTTCCGATCACATTTATTACGTGCAAAGTTTATAAAAGGTCACTTTCGCTCATATTTGTTATCATCATTCTTTCAAAACGCCCAAGATAAGAAGAGACCACTGAGCGATAAAAGAATGATCCCAAAACTTTCTCGCCCTCGAATGGTTACTACCTCACACGTGGCACCTGTCCAGGTAAGCCTTAATATACTTAGCAGTTTTTCGCTTATGCAATTTTAAAAAGGTTAGGTTTTAATTATAGGGTTATGGTTTTGTTTGATGTGATTGAACCTATTGCTCGACTCTACAATCTTTGACCTATCTACATGCATTGACCCTTATTCCCCCCGATTTTTGCCCATGTATTATCATATCTACCCCGAGAGGCCATGAATGATGCTCGCATGACCTGCAAATTGATCCAGTATTAGGAATCAAGCCCGACACTCTCTTTCGGCTCTGAGTCGATACCCCATACGATTTATTTTCCATAGAGTGAGTCTAACTACACCCCTAACCATTCAGGATGATAAGCCGCAAGATTGAATCTTTTCCCAATGTGTGAAACCCTAAAACAAATGAGAGATTTTAACCAAGACCTCGGCCAATGGACAATCTCCAAACCTTAATTTTGTTAAGTATAGTATAAATATCTCAAGGAATGTAAATCCAACCTCTCACGACCTTAACACTCGACCTCAAAACTCGAGCTACAACCTTTAGTAAGACTTAACTAAAATTTGAGAAGTTACTTTGTAAATTGAAGAGGATGTTATGAAGTCTTCCAGTCTAACCAGAGAATTTCATACCAAGTGCTCCAGTTCATTCGGAGATTTTAACATTAACTCCTCTGGTCTTCATCAGAGGATTTGACACAAAGTCTCTTGGTCTCATCAAAGAATGTGGCAGAAAGGTCTCTGATGTAAACCATAAAACTTAACCTAAAATATTCTAGTGCATATCCTTATAACTAGCATACTTAGCATTAACCTTACCATTTCCTTTCGGGAGACTTAATATAAACTCCTCTGGTTTATACTAGAGGAGTTCACATGAATGCCTCTTGTTTAAATTGAAGGACTTTTTACCAATTGCTCAGGTATACTTGATGACCTTTACACAAACGTTTCTGGTGTATACTTTTGACCATCGACGCTCTTGCCATAAAATCACTGTGCTGAATCTCCTCACACTAACCTTTTTGATGTGTGAAACGACCCATCGACACACTTGGTATTAACTCCTCCAATAACCATCGGAGCAGTTTGTAAGAACTGCTCCAGTTTCAAGCCTTCTCACATTTTTCCAAGATAACCCTGATCTAATCAACCTAGATTTGGCTCTTGCTTTTCCACTGAGGCTTGAACATCCATAATTCCCATTATTATTCTCTCATCGTTTGATGACGATCTCCCATCTAGCTTCAACACAAGTGACTCCTCGAGTATTTCACATAAGATACTTAAATGAACTTATTTTGTGTGTGTGTGTGTGTGTGTGTGTGTGTGTGTGTGTGGATGTAGAAGACCAGAATGAACTCGAGATTTTTAAGAACATCATAAAATCTAGGATACATAGAGTAGCAGCGCGCACTGCTGTATTTCCTTGTGCTAACACCAACGCCTGGATACTTAAACATGTGGACTTAAGAAACATGTATATCTATAATGCCAAAGGAGAGCCTATAGCCTCATTTCAAATCGACAACCTAGCCAAGTGTTATCATATGGAGAAAGGGAATAATAAGCTAGATAATGAACTCCTTGGTGATTTCAAGCATATATCCAACGATCTATGCTACATCTAGTACAATCCATATAAGCAATTCAAACTCAGACCCATCGATGGATACCCTACGATCATGCTAAGAAAGCCTTATCAATACATGGTGTCCATGTTATACAGGTTGTACAGAGAGACAAATGCCTCCAAATTCCCCCTATCATATATGCCATTGATTTACTATTGTGCAGACAAAGGATCATCACTCAATTAGGATAACATCCTATCAACAAACATGGTAGAAGCCATCACAACAGTTGTGGAAGCCCCACCTGAGACCTTCCCAAATTTCCATATGTATTCGTACCTCATAAACATCATGTGCATGGCCCACCAATACCCAAATATGGGCTAGGCGTGGCAGCCATCAAACCTGACCATTCACATATATTGCAAATGGGCTAGGCGTGGCAGCCATCAAACCTGACCATTCACATATATTGCAAAGTTCTTTGGGATTACAAGTACAAAATATGGTACCAAAAAATCAATGAGCACTTCTTGGCTCCATTGTACAAGTTCATCTTCTACACACTAACCCCGTATATGAATGAAAAAGCATTAGCCATCATTAGGAGAATCAAGGATTGATACTTGATGGAACAAAACATGTATATTAGGGTGTATGGAGCTATGAAATCCCCCCATCTACTTCCTTGCTTTGTACCAGACAAACTAGTGCTTCAAGAAGTGACTTATCAAACGATGATCAAAGGAGTTGAGGGAATAATTTACTGGGATAAGAAGACTATATGGCCGCCACTCCCATTATACATTGGTTTATATGCCTTTGCAAACACAAGCTAGGCCCAAGAAGAGGTGGATACACTATTTTTATACCACTTTGGGGAAGAAAGGTTCAGAAGGCACGCTCCAAAGAAGGTCATCAAAGAACACTTCAACAAGATTGACATGCCTTGGGAATACACATTAGAGGTCTGGGAAGAAGAAGAAGTACATTTCGGTGTGAGGAATTACGATGAAGTCATCTTCAAAAGACATGGTAAGCCTATCGAAAGTATTGTCGATCAATAAAAGGTAAGAGAAGAGGCCAAAAGGAAAGAAGAAGAAGAGGCAACGGAAAGGACATCCGCCACAACTACATCTATACAATCAGGATCTACAGAGGAAGAAGAAACAATAGTAGACAAGATGAGGAGGAAGAAAGAAAAATTCCAAGAGAAGAAGAATGACATCATTGAGAAGAAGAGGAATATTTCCTAAGAGGATAAAGTTGATGCAACAACAACCACAATTCAAGCGAAAGGAAAGACAACTTCTCAGAAAGAAGCTGAATAATTTTGTAACTGCTTCTTTAGGAATGCAAGAAGTCGTCTTCAACAATTATGAATAATTGTTTAAATAAGGGAAGAGACCCATGTAGAAGGGGATCTTCAAGCTTTGTATACACTCTAGAACTCTCTTTGGAGAAAATACTTAGTTAATTAATATTGAGAAGTCCTCAGGGCTAGCTTTTGAGAGAGAGAAAAACTTATGTGTATTGTTGTTTGCTGTGAACTATTTCCAGTAGAATGTTAGCTACTCACATGGGCTATAAGGACGTGTTTTCTTATAGTATTTTCTGATGTAATCTATGTTAGTCTTGCACTTTTGTTATTCTTTCTTATACTTCATGTCTTGAGCATATGAATTGTTGATGTATGCAAAAATGTTATTTAGACTTTTTAGGTTATATTTGCATGCACGTGTTTCTAGCTTTGCACCTTCATGACAACTATCTGATTGGATTTTAAGCAGAGTTTAGTTTCATTACGACTTATTCAGTTATGATAATTTGATCCTATGTAGGATAGGATAGAGTAGAAGTAGACCAGATTTCTTTATGTTTTTTGTTACATAGTCTTCATCTACATATTTCGCTTGCATAGCCATCCATCTTTCACCCTCACAACCAATAATGGAAATCGGGTTAGGATCCAATTGGGTCTCCTAAACCAAATGTGCATAGTCTAATTGGGACTTTGTATCGGGGATTACCCCTTATGGTTGCTGGGCATTTCTGCCCCATCAATAGGTTTATATGGGGGAAATATTATTTAAAATGAGTATATTCAAAAACAAAAAAGGACTTTCTTTTAATGTTAATAAAGGGATGCACAAATTTCAAATTTGATAAAATTGGATTGAGTTGGGGGTATTAGGTTAGAATGTGCCCCCTCCTCAAGCTTCATTTTATTCCTTGAGATGTAAAAGTCAACAAGGACATGTGGCTCCCTTACATTCATCTCAACTTCCAAGGGTAGTATTATTTTCTAATGTAAATTTGGAGTTGAACCATGATCATTCAAACCTAGCCTATAATAAGGTGACATATGGAAACACCAAACTTTGTTAAGGTGACACATCACACCTGGCTTATATCAAAGTGACACATGGAAACACCAACCTATGCTAAGTGACACATCACAACACCAATTTAATCATCATTATATGTTGTGGCAGCAACCACAATAAGACATATGGCAATCGAATTGTCATTTTCAAGCAACACATGGTAGGCACAAGCTAACTTGGTACATCACCACAACGATGACTGGGCACATTCCAACTTAGCCTATGCTAAGGCAAGGTGTGGAAACATCTGTCAACTCATCCATAGGGGGACACATGTTGGCTAACTTGTCATTTCCAAGGAACACATGGAAAACACACACTTACATGGTACATCACTATGATGATAATTGAGCACATTCCAACTTAGCCTATGCTAAGGTGACATATGACAACACCAACATATGCTAATATGACACATGGCAACACCAAGAAACTCATCACACATGTAGCGAAACTCAACCAAGCTAAGTGACACATGACAACATCAACTTTGCTAAGGTGTTATTGCGACACCCAACTATGCTAAGGAACATGTGGCAACATCAACCTATGCTAAGGTGACAAAAGGAAACATTGATCAACTTATCACACATGTAGAAACACCCAATCATAGGGGGGTGCATGTTTGCTAACTTCTCATGTATGAGAAATGGTTGAGGGCACACGACTAGGAAGATGACTAGTTACATGTTGACTTGGAACATCACTGGGATGATGACTAAGCACATGTGTTGGCTTGGCATATCATTTGGATGATGACCAAGCACAAGGGAATTTTGATGTGGTGACCAAAATTTACACACAGTATCTATAAAGGAGAGGACCAATGGAGGCTCTAACTCAACATAAAGTAATGAAGGAGAAGTGCTTTTGCTCATATATTGTTTAATAGTTGTTTACTTGATGCATGTTAGAGAAATATTTCATGCTTAAAATCCAAGGGTCAAGATTAAAGGACCAAATATCAATGATGGTTAACTCTCCATATTCTATAGGACATAACTTGGGGTACGGGTGTCCAAATTGGGCAAACGAAGGCTTGTTGGAAATGTATTTTCATGAAAAAGAGAATGGCCATGGTTACTTTAGTTGAGTCCTTTTATTTTCTCAATAAATAGAGATTGTTGTGGGAAATTAGTGTTTGATGGAAACTTATTATAAAGGAACTATGAGAAGATGCCCCTGACAACAACCTAAGACACCCAAAATCACATGGGTTTTTAGAATGAAGGTAACATCTCAAACCTTGGCTTATGGTTTAAACCAACCAACTAAATGGAAAGTCAGTATGTTTCATATATTCTTCTACTCGAGTATCTCAAATGGGTTTTTTCTACCATATTGAGTGTCATGCATGGTTATTCTTTTCACAAGAGTTGTTTTAGAATGGTGGGATTGTGCTTGAAATGCTTCAACATGTTTTATTTATTAAATCTTTGGTTATTTGAGACTACCATCTTCTTATATAGTTCAAATATATTTGTTCACCTTTAAATCTTTTGTATCTTCCACTTGTACACTTTATATGTCCCTTAGTTAGGGGCAAAGGCGCCCGATGCAAAGATATTCCAAGTGATTCATGCATTCCTCTCTTTAAAACCGTTCTTCTTTCTTTCTTGGCCCTATTTTTAGACAAATATCTCAACAACCTCTTTTTTTTTTTTCCTTTTCTTGAGCTTATTGCAAAACCTAAATTACAAGAGTTTCAATGAAATTTGGAAAATTAAAATATGATATAGAGCAGAGGCATTGTTGAGGTGATAGTGGGAAATTCCTTCTAAGGTCAAGTGAGGGATAACCCCTTTAGTCCAAGAGTCAATTTGAGACCTAAAGTGGATTGTGGATTCCCTAGCATCATTCGTCTCCCAAGGGGTATATATCAGGGACAACATCTCAAGTGGCATCATTGTCAATGAAAGAGTTTCTCGTTAGGTAGAATGACAAAGAAATAATTACTGTCTATTGTGATGAAGGGAGATGAGTTGTTTCCAAAAGCAAATGACCTCTAGGGTTACAATTCATAGCATAATATAGAGGCAATGGCATTCACATGGAGACTCCACCCTTTTTTTAATGACTGGCATTAACAAATTCTAGATTTTTTTTATTAAAATATGTCTTATGATATCTTCCCCTTGTTCAAGAAATCTAATCCATTTGAATAATGGTGCAATAAGATGTCAGTTGCAATTCGATTTATTCAAGAAGAGGTCAAGGAAATTCAAATAAATTAGAAGTATGAGAATTTAAAGATTCAAATCTTCTTCATTATGGAAGAGCTTCAAGAAGTTGAACAATGCCAAGATGTTACCACACTTTGCCTCCTTCCTGAATATGAGTATGCTTTGGAGAGTATTTTTGAAAAAATTGAGGAAACCTTTATCATTTGACCTTGTTGTGAAGAAGTCCTTTCCTTTGAGATAGAAGATTGAAGAAGAACTAAACAAGAATATCAACAAAGGCTGCATGATAAGGAATATCCTTCTCTTTATCTCTTCATGAGAAGGATTTTCAACAATGATTTGAGCAAAAATAGTTTAACCAATACTCTTCCCTTTAATATGCTTCATTTGATCCTTATATACACTATATTCTTTAGCCATGCCATTATTTATGTCATCCCTTCCTTCACCTACAAAGTTCATAGAATCAACCTCACATGGTTCTTCATTACTGCCTTCTATGAATTGTTTTATAATCTCTTTGGCATAGAGGCATGAACCCTAATCATGGGGCTCTTCATAGGCATTTCACCAAGGAAATGTTTCATGATCAACCACATTATTATTATTTAAAGTAAATGAGATTCTTTGATTTTGATTATGGTTTGGGTTAGGATTCTGAAAGGAATTCTTCGTCTATCCCATCCACCATTTCCCCTTGGCGGATATTTGTTTTGTTGATCTCTTTCTAGCTGCACCAATATGTTTTGCATGGCTACAGTCTATTGGGTGAAGCCAACCTCCATACATTTTATTACTTCTATTAATGTTGTCATTGGATCAGGGGCCAACTCAACTATGTTAATTACCCTAGATCTTGGTTCATTCTTCTAGTATGGGCTCTAGAATAATTTGGTTGATTTGCTTTACGAGATGCAATAATGTTTTTTCTCAGTTTTGACGGCTAACTCTTGGGCTACCTTGAGGTTTTGGGGATCCCTTTGTCTTAACTAATAGTCAATTTCTTCATCAAATGCATCAAGGTAATAGATAAAGATGGTTTCTTTTGGAGGTTTAATGTATTTATGCTATCTTTGTACTATTTGAATAAACCTCTAGTTGAATTATTCTATAGTCTCATTTTCATTTCTTTTAGTAGTACCGAGGGCAACCAACAAGTATCTATTGTCTTTCTTTTCTCCCCATTTTTTCATGAAATAATTTTCCAACTCATCTTTAGTAATAATATCATTATTAACTCGTAAACCAATCCATAACATCATTCTCCATCGACAAGACAAACAATTTCATAACAACATTAAGATACCTAACACCATCCTTCTCAATTACACCCACAAATTCCTTCCAATGATCTCTAGTAAAAAATTTCATAATGACATTAAGATACCTAACACCACCCTTCTAAATTACACCCACAAATACCTTCCAATTATCTCTAGCAGATACAACATTATTTCATTGGAATGATGGCAATTTATCTATAACTTTATTAGGTGTAGCATGAGGATATCCATCAATGTTTGTAAAGTTGAAAGGCTTGTGCAGATCATCCAACCAAGGTGTAGGATCTGGAGTAGCCATGTTTATTGAAACGAGATTCAAAGGATTTCTTTCAAAAAACCACCTTATGTCCTCAACTATGGTAGGATCTCTATTGTTTGAATTATGAATTCCGTTTATTTTTCTTCTATAATACCTTTAATCCAGTTTCTATATCCGATGAAGAAGGCCTTGGGAGGAGGTTCTCATGGAATACCTCTTTGGCACATATTCACTTTGTGGAGCGACCAAATGAGCTCTTACAACTTAGTTTCAAATTCAATTCTTAAAATTCTCATAATTGTTTCACAAGAAAATAATTATTTTGTCATAATTTCATAATTGAGAAAAAACTCATAATTGAAAAGAAAGTTCGTAGTGAGATGGAAAAAACTTATAATTGAGCATGGAACTTGAGGAAAAAGCTCATGATAGAAAAATATTTCATAATAGGTTGGCAAAAGCTCATAATTAAGCATGAAACTTGTGCATGACTTGTAATTGCTTAGTTTACATGACATCAATCCTATCTATGACTTGTAATTGCTTAGTTCACATGCCATCAAGCCTATCCATGACTTGTAACCGCCTGATTCACATGTCATGAAGCCTATCTCCAATCTCTTTATAAATTCCTATAAGAGAGGTCAAATCAAGGAGATGGAGCTAGAGTTTGAGATTAGTTACATTGGAAAAATAGAGAGAGAAGCTCAAATGGCTAAGGAGGAGCATTGGGAACTTGGAACTAGGAGGAATGCATTTTTCATCTATGGTAAAAGTTGATGTACTTCTCCATTTCATATTAATATAGATCTATGGTTTCCCCTTTTAATGTTGTTCATGTTTAATGGTAAATGTTAGCTCTGATCTCACCTTGAATAAATCATAATAGATCCAAACTAGATTTGAATTTCCTAATGCTTGTAAGAGTTGTAGAATTGGTATTTGTTTGTTGCTTGTGTGCATGAAGCGAATCACAAGAGCTGGAGATAGGATCTCGAGAGTTGCATAAACTAAACATGCGAGGACAACCTTCGATAAAGAGGTATGCCATTCTCCCTATTAGCGTAAAAGGAAACAAATTTAGTTAGATCTAGGGAAAATTATTAGGAATCTAGCCCCACTGTCTGTCTTGGACCAAGGGAAAGTCCAAGGGAGGGCTGGCTTATCTGTAGGTCAGATTTATCCACAACATACTACAAATAAAGAAGGAAAACAAAAGGGTGATATGAGTCCACAAGAGGGGAATAAAGGGGGATTAGGGAGCTTAGAAGAAACAATATTATTATATTGCTTATTCTAAGTCCTTTAATATTTTATTATGATTTTTAAACCATTCACCTGCTTAGAGATTATTTACCCATACATAGACTTTTAATGAAGGCATGTGGTATCTTGTTTGCATGAATAAATACTCCATCATTTTGAGCATGCAAGTGGGTTCATGTTCATTATTTTTCTTCTATGAGCTTAAACTACCATAGGATTGATATCATGAAATTATGAGAAATTTTTGCCATGAAACTATGATAAAAATATTACCGTGTTTATGGGTGTTTGCAGAGACAAAAGAGTAAATTAATTACAACCAAAACTTTCCTTGTTCAGAATAGTAGAGATTCCCTATCCATCTTGTGTTGGAGCATTCAGTGGAAGTGGAATAACCTAAGGTATTGTTTAGTAGTGAAGGGGATACCATTCTTAGTGTTATGCAGGTTGAGGGGGAAGCAGGGTTGGTTGATTGGGTTGCGTGAGAATTCTTGGAATTGGGTTGTGTGAGAGAAATTATAGCTAAGTAATATAATTTCTCCCTTGTGGATTCATAACCTTAGCTCGAAGGTGGATTTTGTTACAGAGAGATTATGTGTGAGAGATATCCTATGGTTGGGTGGACCATTCTTTGTTTGAGGCTAGTTAGTGGATAATTCCCATAAATATGAGTACTTACCTATTTACTAATATGAAAAGATCATTGTTTTTACTTGTGTATGAATTAATGGTTATTTGAAGTTTGCTTCCATTGAAATGAGGTTTAAATTATCTTATGTGAAATAAATTGCATTGGACAACTTGCATTCATAGTTATAGGTTCATAAATTTTACTTAGTTCCTTATGATTGCATTATTCTCTATATTCAAAAGTCCAAATTATGTAATTAGGTTGT
>CBVK0100080567.1:0-19979 GCA_900067695.1 Picea abies
CAAAATATAAGAGTTTTTCATTGGGGCTTTGAAAAAAAAAAAGACCAAAACATATAACGTCATAGGAGGGTTGGAATTTGCAAAACAGTTTAATTGTCAATTTGAATTTTGCATGTTAGGGATAACTTGACAAACAAATTTTGCAAATTGACAATTAAACTGTTTGCAAATTCCAACCCTCATGTGAGATCTAAATCTAAGTCATCACCATTTGAGTCACAGATGATCTTAAGGATGTAAATTTATATTAAAATGTAGAAATGTTGACTAATGTTACTAGTTTTTATATACAAAATGTAAAATATTTAATGATAATTTTGTAAAAATATTTAAATTTCTAAAATTTTTGTATAGTTTTTATAAAATTTGGTGATTTTTAAAGTAAAATAATTTTATTCCATAAAATTTAGATCAATCTTTTTTAGAAAAAATAAATATTGACAAATTCTTTCTTAGAAAAAATAATTTCATCCACACTTGATACGATTTATCATTAAAAAAAAATCATTCAACCCGGAAACATTCAACAAAAAAAAGTGAGGGACAAAACAATCAATCAAATTCAAAAGGAGGAAACGTTCAACAAAAAAGTGAGGGACAAAACAATCAATCAAATTCAAAAGGCGTTAGTGTCAGAGGTTTCTTTCCCAACGTAACTACGTCTGTTATTCTTGGTACTTCAAATCCATCTGGTCGGTCCCTGGTGTGATAAGAATAATAAGTTTTCCTGTAAGTTACGTTTGCATGTATGGCAACGTGCACGGAGTTAACATTTTCAGGCGTTGTAAAAGAGATAAGCATGAATTTATTGTTTTTATTTTGGACACTGTATTAAGAGATAAGAATGAATTTATTTTTCTTATTCTTGCACACTGTATTCATAATAGTAACAAGCATTTTTTAATTATAAAGTTTGTTATAATACTTAAATGTGTTTAACTCGAGAAATAATTTTTTTATTTTTTTTATTTTAAAAATTAGAAAATTTTAAATATATTAATTAAATAAAATAGTTCACAGTTTTTTTTTTTAATTTTACTTGAATTCTGGTTAAAAAATATTGGATCTTCAAATTTGAGTGACTAAGTTTATATAATCGGAGTGCTTCATGGGTTTTTTTAGTAGGCTGAATTCATTTATGCATTCAGAAATGCAATTTAAACAACAAAAAACTGCAATTTCGTCAATATTTAAGTCACTAGATTCCAACATAAAGGACCAAAACATAGAACAGTTAAACAATGCCAGATTGTCGTATTTCTTGATGACTATGGGACTTATCCAATCAGATTCTTCCACAGGAAGATTGATCCAATTACCAAAATCTTGTAAATTTCCTCCAATTTATGTTTGACCCTATGGTTTGGTAAGCAATACACAGCTTGCTAAGCGGGAGGTGGTATATACATCATTGGATCACCTTGATATATCCAATGATGTATATACCACCTGTCGCGGCATTGAATGATGTGAAGCAGGTTGTATATTGCTTGCTCTATGGTTTACCCTATACGGTCTCTTCTTAATTGGTTTTGTATTTAGCTCTATCTTCATTTTTCACAGGTCACCCTTGATTCCTTTTGATTCTGTAAATCTTTGTGGGAAGAGGCCAATGTACTCCCTTAGTAGTGCCTCTATCTCCTATGTTATCTTATTAATTGAGGTCATCCTTAGTTTTTTTTTGGTCTGAGTTGATGTTCAGTTTATTTACCTTTAATGGTTCCTAGAATATCTTTCTATTTGACCCAGTTCCCCTTATGTTTATTTGAATGTGAAATGACACATCATCAGTATCAACATTTAAGCTTCTAGAGGGTATCTTCACTTTGTTTTTCAATGATGGAGTATTGTTTCTTTAGGAATACTTGAGGTGTGTGTTGTGTTGTTTTGTGTTCAAACAATAATTACTTGATACATATTAGGGTAGCAATAAGATTGGAGCCTTACCACTGAATGAGAAATCTGGTATTGTTGTCCATTTATCTACCTTCTTATTTCTTCATGTATGTACCGAGTTTTAGGGATATGGGCTAGAGTGTACAAGAATGTATGTATCCAATCCATTTATCTACCTTCTTATTTCTTCATGTATGTACCAAGTTTTAGGGATAGGGGCTAGAGTGTACAAGAATGTATGTATCCAAAAAAAAATTGGTCACATTCTTTTCTCCATTGTTTGATACATTTTTTCACATGAATTTCAACATTTGTCTGCCCTTGGTATATTTCTAAAATGACATATTCAAAGTCTTCATTGTATTCATAATATTGGATCTCCAACTCAATGGGGGTAGAAAAAAATACCTCATGGTAGGCTGGAACACATCCTAGCTTTGTAAGAACTTTATTTGTTTTTCCCACCAATGGGATAGAGTGGCTTTGAACGCCACATCTAGTGTTGGGATTCACGTATTTGGTTTAATTTATTGTTCTACTCAATCTAAAAAAGTCCTCAATGTTGTATGTACCATCATATCCCGTGGATTAATGAACCTTGTACTAATCCATCTAGCATTCTATATAGAGACACAATGTATAGATGAAAACTTGTTAAGCACCAAAGATCTGAATACAAAATCACATATAATAGATCCAAGAAGAATGAAGGAAAATCCACTCTGCAAATACATTCACCACACAAGATACACAAAATAATTTAGAAAATCTCATTTATTATTATGAAAACCATTAGGGTAGGGCAACACCATACAATCGATCCTTTTAAGGAAGGGATCCACTCCTAATCACTTGTCTCTTCAAGGGGGAAACCTCTAGTGAGCTATCACTCCAAATATAATACTTCTCAACTTGCACATTACATTGTTTACACCCCTTTATATAGTGCTACCTAACACCTAAGAACTTTCTAGAGGAGGAACCTTCTAGAAGCAGAACCTTCTAGTAATCCTTCTTACATTTATTGTGTTCACACTGGGCCTTGTTTATTAAAATTGGTCTCCATACATAACAATACATATCTACTATTATTCCCCTTGGCTACCTCCCTAGGTACCCCATATCACTCCCCTAGCTACACTACATTGCATCGCCCTTATGAAAGCGTTGTCCTCAACGCTTGTTATGAAGAAGTAAAACTATATACCAAGGTCCCATGAATAAGTGTGGACCAGTAGGTTGGAGAACCAGGGTCCCATGTAGAAGTGCTAGCCAACATGTTGAAGTAGTCCAAGCTCCACTATAAATTTGAGACCCATGTCCAAGTACTCATGTGAACTCCCCTCTGAAGATATAGGAACTCAATAGCCAGTTGAAAATGGTGCTCCAAAGATCTACATGGATCATGTGGATCCAAATATGTAGATCCCTCCATTTCCAAAAAATCATTTGCATAACACAATAGTGCCAGAGAATATTGAAAAATAGGATTCAGAGAAGGCTCTTGACTATTCTCCATAATTTGCTCTACATAAGGTGGAGTAGAGTCCTCAAATAAAATATGAAAATACTTATCATCCCAAAAATGAAAATTGTCCATATACCAATCCTCACAATCAAACTTTAAATTATACCAAGCATATATTTCTTGATCATATTCTGTCATGGTGTAAATGCTGAAGATCTCCAGATTACATTTCTCCTGCCTTTTGGCTATGGTCTCTTGAATATTTTGACAATTGTTCCTAATGTCTTCCCTGAAGGTTTCAATATCTCGGTGCAAGTCCATGAGGATTTGAAAGCGAATATCCATTGGAAACACCACATATTATATACCAAAATAAATATATTAAAATAATATATTCAACGACATTAATCTAGTAGAAATCTGAGCACCTTTTCAAAAGTTATGAGCTCTACAGTCTTGTCGTCATCACGAAAAACCATGAAAATGGGTAATTTTAAATCAACGATATCTTCACTTACAGAGCTCTGTTCATACAATTTTCTTTTCAAATAGGACACTTTTGTGAGAGGAAATTAGATATGTAATTTGGTTGGGAAAATTCAGCACCAATTGCTATATAAATCGACAAAATCGTGTGGTTGTTCGTGAAAAAAACACGAAAAAATGTTGATTTTAAATCAACGATACCTTAGCCTCCCAAACTCTTATTCAAGCGATTTTTATTTTTTTTAAATCGATTGTTTTTCCAAGAGGAACTCATATATACAATTATACACACAAAGCTATAGGAATTGACGTGAGTGTCGCGGCCCTCTTTTTTCTTCTTTGAAAAAATCTACAAAATAGAACAAAAAAATTCCCCTTTTTCGTGGCCGAAGAAAGTGGTTTGATACCACTTGTTAAGTAACAAATATCTAAATACAAAATCACATATAATAGATCTAATAATAATGTAGGAAAATCCATTCTACAAATATATTCACCACACAAGATACACATAATAATATGGAAAATCTCATTAATTATTATGAAAACCCTTAGGGTAGGGAAACACCATACAATCGATCCTTTTAAATAATAGATCCACTCTTGATCACTTTATTCTTCAAGGGGGAAACGTTCTAATGAGCTACCTCTCCAAACACAATACTTCTCAACTTTACCATTACATTATTTACGCCTCTTTATATAGTGTTACCTACCACCTAAGAACATTCTAGAGGAGGAACCTTCTATAAGTGGAACCTTCTAGTAAGCCATCTTACATTTATTGTGTTCACACTATGCCTTATTTATTAAAAGTGGCCTTCATACATAACAATACATATCTATTATTATTCTCCTTGGGCACCTCCCTAGGTACCCCATATTATTCCCCTAGCTACACTACACAACTCATCATTTCTTTGCTTCTGATTATGTAGTGCATCTTATGAATCAATATGAAAGGAATAGATTTTGTGCCAACTAACAACACCATCTGCTTTTGGGTTGACATATTCATCTCTCATCCACATGGTCAAATTATAGATATGAGCTACCATAGTTCCATCCATTATGTCCCCTATGGGTTCAACACATTGATTTCATTGATATGAGTTAATTTGTTTGACCACATGCATCTCTTCATCTTTAAAGGACATATTTCATATTTTTAGATGATGATGACACCATTAACATATGTTCACTCAATCCCTAATAGTGCAAGACGTGGATCCTTCTCATCCATAATTTTGATTACTTTGAAATCAGCCAATATCTTCACTCCTACAAGTTTAACTTCAATGTTCTACAATCTATAAATGGGATATGTTCTATACTACTTAGTAAGTTTCCACTAGATATGGGAGAAGATTATTCATAGACTACACATAATTTCCTAAGATTTATTGAGTAGTATGTTCACGTTGGATCCTAGATCCAACATGACATATATGACTTCATAGATCCTAGATCCAACATGACATATATGACTTCATAGCCTACCATATCTAGGTTTAATTTGAATTCCCTACCAATGCTTATTCTTTTATTCATTCCTATCATATGAGAATGTATATCTTGGAGGGGCATCAATCTCATAATCCCCTTATTTTCTTTTGATTAATGCTTTGATAATGATTTGAATCTTCCCAAATAAGTGTATGTTATCTACAACTTTGAAAAATTATTCAAGGAAATCAATAAATCATTCCTTTAACCCTTATTCTTCAATGGATTCTCCATTGCAACTTTTTTCAAATTCTTAGGATTAGTGCCAGATGATTGAGTATGACACTAGTGTTTTCTATTGCAACAATTGCTAACATCCATTTCCCCTTTATATTTTTTCTTGTATTGAGTAGAATCAAAGTTGAGTAGCATCAAAGTTCACTATAAGGAGCATTTGCATATCTAGAGTGGTAAGTTTGTGCCTTAGTCACCACTTATTTTGACACCCTCTCTAGTTATAGTTACGTCTATGTACATTCAATTAAGGACCAACAAAAGGTCATTATGCTCTCATCATCATGATAATCTCGTTCAACACTCATAGGATCATTTCAAGAAGTTATGATAGGTTTATATGAAGTCACTCCTCTAAACGTTTCATTAAGATGCATTTAATGGTGATCATTCCCTCTAAGTCATTATCCAAGGCATCGTGATGATGGTTAAATGGTGGGTGGTGACATCAAATCCATGATCTTGTCCATGATCTTTTTGTTATCTAAATTGGCTACTTGTCATATATGATTCTTTTGATGCACCCTTCTAGTTCATCATATATGATTTTTTTATGCACTCTTTTAGTCCATCGATGTGGAATGTGGCACTCCCACATCGTATTATGGTTGTAGGTACAATGCAATACACAATATATCCAAGGATTGAGAGACGAAGGAGGCCATGTTGTTCAGTGAGACGCAAGCATGTTGTTACAAATAGAGAAACACTCTTAAGTAACTACAGTGATATAGTGAACATGATAAGCATCCATGTCATCTAGGATTATGAGTCCAATGGAGTAATAGGTTGAGAAATGATGGCATGGGGGTGTGTAAGGTCCAATATGTCATTTGTCTCATCCATGATAGGGTGCACATGTAGTTTCCTAGAAATATTATCATTTAACTTTAATACTCGACCATGTTTATTTTCAAAATTAAGATGAGTGCATGCATAATCTTCAATCCACATTTTCTTAGAGTGTAAAATGATAATTTTTAGATTTTTATTCTCATTTCAAAATCTTATTATCCACTAATAAAGGAACACATATTTTCCATCTAGTATTGTCCAATAGTACCTTGTAACTCTTTTCTTCAAGATCCATACCTTGAAAATCACGCTTCTGTATAAAACCACTAAAACCACTAACTTTCATAGTAACTTGCTTCAAAGTATATTTAACCATATTTCATTTATCATCGCCCTTGAGATAAAAAAACATTTAGGAAACACTAGTGGAGTGCATCCAACATATCACCAAAAGTTCATGTAGTGATAATATCATATTGGGGCCTTGATCTATAATCACCAAAGGAAAAAACAAATCATTAAATTAAATGAAAATTGAAGTATATGATTTAATTAATCAATCAGGTTCTAAATGACTAGGTGTAGGAATACACTTCTTCACATCAAGATCATATAAAGGAAACAATACATAAATCATTATCTTCGTAGATGGGAGATGTATCTTCATCATACTAAAGGCAAGAGGAATTTTCTAAATAGGATTGGAAGAATCATGCTATTAAATCACACAAGATTGATCTTTCTCTCAATTTATGGAATTGATACCTCCAAAGGTAAAGTTTAATAGAAGAAATTCACATGTTGGATGCACCATCCATGAAGCACAAGGACAAGCTATTGAATTCATTCACATCATTAAACTTTTCATTACTCTTTTGATTATCTAGAATGTAAGCAACCATACCTCTATTCCATTGATTCAATGATGTGGATGTTGATTTGGTGTGGCAAGGGAGTGTTTGAAGCTCTCCAAACCCCTGCGAGTGCGCATGGGTAGTAATCACGTAGTAATGCAAACATGTGGTTTAGGAAAATATTTTGGTGAAGCACTGGAGGAGGACAACAACACTATGTAGATGTGGTTCACATTTCTAGATTTCATATAATGAACAAAATCATGGTCACAAGGTCTAGAAAAGATACACATAATCTCATTTGGATTCTTAAATAGACGATTCACATAGGTATGAGACCACATACTACAATTGAGCATTTCATCAATGCCTTCCTTCCTTGCATAGGATGATGTTGTTGAGGTTGTGTTTGGGTTGATGCTTACCCTGCATTGCATACATAATCTGATGTTATTACATTATCATATCCCCATCTAGGGTGTTGTCCATGTAGTTGTGGTCAGGTAAGCGAGAAGTATTAGGGAGGCATGATAGGTTGTGTGAGGTTCATAACATTAGATGCAAGTTGCTTCATGGGGATCAAGCTAACATGGTTTGGTGGTGAATGGGTCTAGAGTAGAATGGATAGATTCAAGGGTGGCTTTCCAGTATTTATTAAACATGCTTGAATCACAAGAAATCATATCTATAAAGGTTAAGTTGGGTATTTTTACATATGTTAGAACATGTGTTGAGATTGATATGATTCATGATCCATTGAACAAGAATCATGTTCCTACAAAGGGGAAATTTTAGAGGGTTCAAGTTCTAGATTATGAGAATGTCACTTTTCAGTGTCCATTGTGCCAACACCCTTGGCATATTCAAGATTCTTGTCCTCATCCACATGCTTATTCAAAAAGGAACAAATGGCATAAGTCTAAACCAAAAAGCTAGCAAGCATGTGAGCAACCATATCTAGGGGATGAGGCAGGTTTGAACAATATCAATCGACAATCTATCATTCCAAAGATGGAGAACATTATGTGTCCATAAGTGTTGATTGAGGATAGAGAAGAAGGCATGAATACCAGGCTTTCCTCCTCGAGGGTGGTAGTTGTAAATGAAGCCCTCCAAGAAAAATGAAGAGGTTCACAAATTCAATGCATTTGATTATGATAAGGAATTGGCTTCGAATTTGTCTTTAAATATCAACCTCTGGACTTCTGAATTATAATTGGCCATTATGGCCCCTAGGGGTAATAGGGCATGGCACCAAGTTAAAAAGAAAAAAAGAAAAATTATAAAATGAAAAAAGATCATGTATATTATTTATTTTAATGAAAACATTGGAAAGAAATGCAAAAAATATTATATATATATATATATATATATATATATATATATATAATATATATATATATATATATATATATATATATATATATAATTTTTATGATCATAATTCATTTGAATAACCATCATTATAAAAGTTGTTAACAATATTTTTTAATAATGATTAGGATGGTTTTTATCATCATAAAAAAAATTAACATGATTTTTATGAATCTATTTATCAATTTTAATAACCACTAGACTACTAATTAGAATTAAATATGTTTTTAATGATAATTTCAATTAAATACGTTTTTAATGATAATTTCAACCAAATTGTAGTAGTGTTTTGAGAATCTACCATGCTAGATCACAATGTTGAGCCTATTCAAACATAGGCAAGCATGTTTCATGAAAAGCACGCATTGGGAATGCAATGTAGGGGAGTGAGTTTCCTTTTTCAAGCCCCATAATTTGTCCGGATGGATACGATTTTGGTACACTAAGTTTGTGTACAAGTCGAATGTAAACAAATTTACGTGTAAGTCTCCTTTTTAGATTGGCATGAGGAGCAATGGATTTGTTTGACTTATGGAAAGAGGAGAGGACTTTGTGGTGTACATTTAGAAATTGTAGTTTAATTAGTAAAAAATTGCAAGCAACAAATGATAAATATAATCGAAAAGTTGACCTTCTCCAAGAAGAAGAGTTATAGAGTTTTTCTATAATTTAGGTGGGGTAGATATGTCACAAGTTAAAGAGGTGTTTTCTACAACTCAAGTAAGGTAGATGTGTCACAATCGAGTTTTCTACAGTCCAGGTGGGGTAGATATGGCATAAGCTAAAGAATTAGTCTAAATTCGTTTCCCTTAGAAGTGCTTTATATAGTCAAGGGGGATATGTCACAAGTTAAAGAATTAGTCTAAATTCATTACTCTTAGAGGTGCTTTCTACAACCCAATATGGGTGGGGTAGATGTGTCACATGTGTAAAGATGACCATGTCAGTTAAAAAATTCAAATAACAAAAAATAATAATACTTCATGGCCACACTAGTAATCAAATCAAACAAAAAAAATTTAGATACAAATAAAAATATGTACATTAAAGCAAATCATGTCAACCGAAATTAGCATATCTTGGGGAAATTCAAAATAAGGAAATATATTTCATATACCACAATCAGATATAAGTGAAAATAAACATTGCAATTAGTGTTAATACATTGCCATGTTGAATGTTTTTTTTGTTAGCTAAATATCCCTGACTTGCAGGATTGACATGTCGTTGAGATGCCCCGACCCAAGGGCATCTAATCCATCAAAATCACCTAGGGATCGCACCAACCTTTAACATGGTTGGATTTGAGGTGTCCCTAGTGACTTCACTTACGGAATATAATTTGAAGCACATGGGATGGCATTTCATCCACTTATGTGTGCACGGGTCATGATACCATTTAATATAGTATCTCTAGGTGCAACTACATGTTTGACCACTACCTCAAGGTGCCCCCATGGCTCTAGGTAAAACCCTCATGGGAATTGAACCTTGCCCAACAATTAAAAACTCCTCGCTTTCCACCTTTGGATCCAACCCCTTTGGTCCCATGTTGAATGTTAAATTAAATATAAATAAAAATATCTTCGTTGAAACAATTCATATCGACCAAGATGAGCATACCTTAGGTAGATTCTAAATAAGAAAATAGAAAAGTGAATATTGTTAGTGTTATTTGTAATACCCAAGTTTTGAGTTATTGGACTAATAATGCATTTTCATTTATTTGATGAAAGGTCGGTCGCCAGACTAATAATCTATTTTCATTTATTTGATTAAAGGTCAAGGTGCATGTAAAGTTGAAAGGATGGAGAGCCTAACAATGTAATACTTTGAATATTAACAATAAAAACACATCGCTAGTTGTAGAGGGATAAGGATAGAGTTATACAGGGCTATGATTCCATGAGAGAGGGGGTTAAAGGGGCTAAGTCATTTATTATATTTTATTCACCCATGTTGGAAGTATTTGGGAAAAAGTAGTTACGTCAGCTTCTTAGGGAAGCCACATGGTGTCTTGTAGGCATGCATATTTTAACCATACTTTTTGGTTATTGGGTCGATTATTGGTCATTCTCATTCATTCTGGTTCTTAGTTTTTGGCATGGGAACAAAATGTTGGAGGTAGAGAGACATCAAGAAATTAATGTCTGTGTGCATGGGAATGATGACAGTTGAGTAAGAACTGTCCACACTGAGAATCCGTAGAGCTTCCAACATTGAGATTTTTTGGCCAGTAGCACTAGGGCCCTGGGAAGAATTGGAACAACTTGAGGGACTACATTGCAGAGAAGGGGGTTCCTTTCTTTGGGTTGAACACGATGAGGGTGAAACAAAGTCGGTAAGTTTAGATTTGTTGTGTGGTTGAGAAAATTGTGAAAGCTTGATAGTTGATTGGTATGTGTGTTTTAGATTCGGTCTAGGCACCCGTCCTTGTGGATTCATAGCCTTAGCTTGGGGGTGGCATGTTGTAGAGAGATAAAGTGCAACAGAGCCTAAGGTTGAGTGAAACATCTGACGTCTGCATCTAGTCAGTGAAGCTATTCTTTAAAGATAAGCTCTATGTGTATTTATTTCATGTTGTGTTAATTACTTTATAATGTTGTATGGCACACGAGCATATGATTAAGTCATGTTTTCTTGAATTATGCATGAGCCTGTAATTGTTAGTATGAATCTTGACTATTGCATAAGTTTTGTTCCTGCTGCATGTTTCTTGTTTTATTATCAGTGGTATCAAAATTTCAAATTACATCCAAGAATGAAGAATTCATTTCAAGATCATAGTTTCTTGAGTTACCCGGGCATGGGGGTACATGAAAGATTGGTATCATAGCACTGGTTGTAGCACTCGCACTGACACATGGCTCGGACTGTAATTAGTTTTGCAAAGGCCGAGACAGAGGGGCACCTTGGTGATTGAAGAGATTTCTTGAAAATATGAAATTTGGGAATATTTACGTACATTCTGACATGGAGGCCACATGATAGGTGATGTGGCGGTGGTGACGTGGACTTCCACAGTGGCAGGCCATGGTGGCGGGGTGGCGAGGCACAAGTGGTGATCTTAGGGGTCTGCAGTGCATGGATGGTGGGCTACAATAAGTGGTTTATGGGACTTTGGAAAGGTGGTTTTGGAGTCATTTCCAAAATATTGTAACCTATCAAAGGGAATTGTGAGACACCATGGAGGTAAGCGGTTATGAGACCTTGGGATCGGCCCAAGTCCCATGCTACTTCAACTCATGTATTGAATGGTAACCATTGATCTACTTCCTTCTCCATCATTCGTTCTACTGTAGATCATGTTTGATTGGTATAACCCAAACGCATCTTGACGACCCTTAAAGAATCCTTATTATGGATCTAGGTCAAGGATAAGGAAGATGCATGTTGGGGAAAATGGAAAAATGATGGACCCCATCAGTAATGTGGATTAATGCACTAGTGCCATGTGGCATCCATGTATGGATGGGGCCCGTAATAAAGAAAATAAAGGAAGAAATGAGAAGAGGAAGAGGGGGACGTGAGGATGATGAAGCAGGGAGAGGGTGGCTAAGGAGGTAACATGGAATCACCTCATGTTTCCATGTGGACCTGAGGTGCCACATCAGTAGCCATGTCGATGGATTGCCACATCAACAAATAATTTCCTATGTTTAAAAAAAAAACAAGTCTAGAACCAAATTCTTATTTTGGCCATAACTAGAGCATATTATCTCAGAATTGGATGAAATTTTCTAGTTATGTCTGCAGTGAGGAGGGATACATAAGCTCCAATTAAGTCCATTTCTCAATTTTGCATCAATTGTCTATCATTTTCAAATTAGTTATTTTTTAATATCAGAGTAGTACTCTCTAATATAGCCTCTATTTGAAATGAGATTCTTAGAGGATGTAAGGGAAGCAAACAAGAAAATACCTAGAGAAGGAATTGGCTAGATTATAAGGGGTTTGGAATGGGATGCTGAAACGAGCCAAAATATACTATTCCATGCCACTTTTTGGGGATTTCTGAGATTTTTAGAGGAAAATGGACCCCAAATCACAAAACAAAAAGATTTATGTACTGAAAATTTTACTTACTCATCAAGACAAACAACTTTTTCCTAGTAAATATTTTCCTTAAGTGCTCAGTTTGGGAGATATCCAATTTTGCTAAAAATTCTAAGTCCAGAGAAATTGTAAAAAAGACAACGCTGTTAATTCCATATTATTACAGAATTTGATTGGAGCAACAAATTGATAATATGAAAGTTGTTTTGTGTTAATCGTCACCAATGTTATCAGTTATTGATACAAAATATTTATTGGTTCTTAATGTATTTTCTTCTGTAGATGACATAAATTGATGTCCCAGTTAAAATTGCACCAATGGAAAAAGTGCACAAATTGGGTGAAAATGGTTTTTTTTTTTAAATCCATAACTTTCAACTCAAAGATCAGATTGAGGTATAATAATAGTCATTGAAAATATAATTCAAATGAGAATAGTCCTAAAGACTTAGAATATGGAGAAGTGTGTTAGGATTCTTCATTAATTGAGAGGGAAATGACCTATAACATTAATTGACAAAAAATTATAATATGCATAATTTCTAACAAAAATTGTTTCTTGCACATTTTGCAAAATTAGAGGTATAAGAAGATCAATTCAAGCTCAGGATTGTATATCAGATACATGGAGGATGCAGAAAAATCCTATAGTCATGTGAGGGAAGCCGAATGCCTAATTATCGGTTTGGGTAATGAAGACACAAAATCTAATGGACATAGGAGTAGAGTAGAACCAGAAGAATTGGTAGAGATTATGAGAAGTCTAAGAGTGGATGAACACAGTTATAGAGATGATAATGAAAATATAATAAGAGCCAAGGAGAAACAAAATCAAATCAATACTCAGTTATTGCAAAGCCTAAACCAACTGCAAAGACACATAAGGAATGGATCAAGCTCAAGACATGATGAAGAAGGAAAACCTCAAGCAAGGAGTGACAACTGCAAACGATCAAGAAACTCGAGATGTGCTGGTAGAACTCAAATACATCACTACTCACCTACTCATTCAGCTAAGAAGTTTTATGCATATGAAGAGTCAAGGAGCAACCCAAAAGTATCTCCTATTAGGAATCAAAGAAAAAGATACGTGTTGGATAGCTTGCAAGGCGAACTTAGGAAGCTTAAGACACCAACCTTTGATGGTGAAAAAAAAGGGGGGATGATGTTGAAACTTGGTTGCTTGGAATCAAAAAATACTTTCAATTGCATAGTTACTCATCTAACCTAGAAGGAAGGATTTCCATATATCATTTGCATGGAAAAGCTTCTATGTGGTGGGATAATTTGAAGCAAGTCAAGCACATTGATGAGAAAATATTTTTTTGGAAGTAATTAAAGAAATACTTCCAGCAACAATATCTTTCAAAGCATTATTATGACAAGAAGATGCAAGAGTTCTTTGAACTCAAGTTGGGGAGCATGACCATGGAAGAATATGAAAATAAGTTTGGATTTTTTAAGTATGTGGGGTTTATCGAGGATGAGAAGGTGAATACACATAGGTTTTTTATTGGACATCCATCTTTCTATAGAGGTAAAATTCAATATGATGAAACAAAACGTTTGACATAGATGATTAGAAAGGATGAGTACATGTATGACCAAGGAAAAGATAGGGAGTCTTTGCAGAAATATTGGAAGGATAAGAAGAAGGAGAAATTTGATCAGATAAGCAACATATTCAAACCTCCTTTCAATAGAAACAATCCTAGCATATATCAACAAGATCAACCTACTAAAAGTGAATCCAAGAAAGAAGACTCCTTGGGAAAAAGGGGAAGACCACCGATCAAATGTTGGGGATGTAAAGAAGATCACATGTACATTGATTTTCCTCACATAGAAGAAAAAATGAGGACACCACAAAACATCCAAGATGATACTACAATAGAAGACATGGGAAGAAATATTCCAAGGATATATGCATCCCTGGAGGATAACCAAGAAGAACATCAGTCCCATTTGATTGAGGTGGAATGTAAGATCATAAATCATCCTGTTACTATTTTAATTGATTTAACAACAAGCCATAGTTACATTTATCCTAAAAAAGTGGTCACATTTCCTTTTAATAAAAGTAATATTCAAAGATCATGGTTGGTTCAACTAGCCACTAGAACCAAAAGAAGGATCAATGAGATTGCCAAAGGTTGTCCAATAAATTTGAATGGGGTGAATACAAATGCTTATTTGAATATCATATTGTTAGAATCTCATGATATCCTAATTGGAATGGAATATTGGTTGGAAAAACATCATCCTATCCTAGATTGCCATAATACGACATTTTCATGTCTTGATGAAGAAGGGAAACAAAGCATTGTGAAAGGAATACCAAGACTCAATTCTATCATGGATATTTCAGCCTTAGAGTTGAAGAGATATTTTAGGAAAGGACGTCAATTGTATGCAACTCATGTGGGGATCTGGAAAAGTCCAAATTACTAAATCTTGAATATTTTCTAGTATTGCAAGAGTTTGAAGATGTTTTCAAAGAAATACCATGATTTCCACCAAAGAGGGATATAAATTTATCTATTGATTTAGTACCAGAAGTTGCCCCATCATAAAAATATCCTTACAAAACGAGTACACTAGAATTAAAAGAATTACAAAATCAACTAGAAGAATTATTGAAGAAAGGGTACATATTCCCGAGTTTTTCACCTTAGGGAGCATCGATATGGTTTGTTAAATAGAGGGATGGAATGTTTAGGTTATGCATTGAATTTAGATAGTTGAATAAAGCCACTGTGAAGACAAAATACCCTCTACCTAGAATTAATGACCTATTTGATGAAATAAGAGGAACACAGATACTTTAAAGATAGACTTGAGATCAAGATATCACTAGGTGAGAATCAAGGAAAAATAAATCAATAAGACATCTTTTAGAACCAGCTATGGGAATTATGAATTTGTAGTGGTGCCATTTGGACTGACCAATGAACCAATTGTCTTTATGTGCTTAATGAATGGCATATTTAGGAATTATCTGGATAATTTTGTCATAGTTTTTTTGGATGAGCATCACTTGAGGATGGTACTACAAGTGGTAAGGGAACATCAACTTTATGCCAAGCTAATAAATTGCTCTTTTTACCAAGACTAGATCCATCATTTGGGGAAAATTATTTCAAATGAAGGTATAACAATAGATCCCAAGAATATTGAATCCATTAGTGGATGGACAACACCCATGAATGTTTCAAAATTCAAATATTTTATGGGATTAGCCAGATACTACAGGATATTTATAGAAGTATTCTCTAAAATTGCTCATCCCATCACTTCTTTACAACATGAGGGAATTAAGTTTGAATGGACACCATAGTGTGAATAAAATTTTAATTTATTAAAGGAAATACTTACTAGTGCACCTATTTTGAATATTGTAGATCCAAATGAAAATTTTGTGGTATGCATAGATGCATGCAAAGAAGGAATTGGTAGAGTCCTCACTCATAATGGACAAGTCATTAGTTATGAGTTCAGAAAGAATAAATAACATGAGAGGAATTATGCCACACATGATTTGGATCTTGTTGCCATAGTTCATGCAATGAATATGTGGATATATTATTTAATGGGGAAATTAAGGATATACCATAGTGGTATGGAATATCCTTTTGAGAAACCAATTTTAAATTTAAGGAAAATAAGATGGTTGGAATTTTTAAGTGAATATGAATTTGACATCAAGAATATCAAAGGAAAAGAAAAATATTTGTTGATGCACTCACTAGATGGGTACATATCATGCATGCTACAACCATTAGTATGCACCAATAAGATTTAAAGAGAAAAATTTAAGATGTTTCTCTTATAGACCAACATTACCTATAGGTAAAATAAATTTTACAACAAGAAGATGCAAAACAAAAATTTAAGGAGCATAATATGAAGGAAGATGGAGTATTTATGCATAAAATTAGAATTTATGCCATGTCCCCAGCCTCCACCACTGGTCAGGCACACCACTACAATAACACCCTCCAAGATGTTTTGATACCACTCTATCACACACCTAGCCACCACCACAGGTCATGTATGCTACTACGAGAATTCCCTCCAATACACTTTGATACAGAAGCATTGAATAATACATCCAATTATCAATATTCATGTTAAACTATAAAATAAAGAAAAATATTCCATCCATAAATATAAACAACTAGAAGACACATTAGTAATGCATATCTCAGAGATAATAAACAATACAAAGTGGAAATAATTATGTATAAGAAGAGAAAAAAATATGACAGAGAGCACTTATCTTTAACAAAAACAGTCACTGACTCTCTTCTCGAAAGTTCACCATCTCTCCAAAGTTCACCAGCTCTCTTATCCTAGCCTACACAACCCAAGAGATCGAAAACCCTTCACTTCCATGAACTCCCTCAACCTTTCCACCTCCTTCCAGGGCTCCAATGCATTTGGTCGAGAATCTCAATGTTAGAACTCTCAAGGACTCACAACTGTGGCAAGGTTTATTAGATTGCCAATGCATCCATGCATTCAGGCATCAATCCATTACTGTAATAATAAATAATCACTTACATACAATAATAAATGGCTCTTCTCTTTACATAATTCATTCTCCATGCCAAGACCTAGAGAAAGAATGGATGAGGGAAAAAAACAAAATTAAAGAGTGATTGATCCCACAATTGAACAATTTCTTAACCCCGAAGATGATCAAGAACACGGATTTTGTATATAGGCACTTGAAGGACAATGTGGTCTCTCTAAGAGACTCATGCGCCCCCTCATATTCCCCCCAACATGACCATGGGTGATAATTAATTAAACAAAGTGTAAAGGTTTAGTCCCTTGATCCGCCCTCTCTCATGGAATCATAGCCCCCTATAAATCTTTTCCCTGTATGTCCTGCAGCTAGTGATGCACTTTTATTATTAATAACGATCAAAGTATTACATTTCCTAGGATATCTGACCTATTTTAATTGTTTGGGAACTCTGACCTCCCATAAAATAAAAAAATACATTATTAAATTGGGGACTCAAAATCGAGGTATTACATTCCCGTCCCCCTTATTCTAGCATTGTCCTTAGTGCATATATAAAACATAAATTAGAATTTAAAAATTCTTCAAAAATTCATGGGTACTCTACTCACATGGCACATTCATGCTCCCAAGTGGCATCTTTGGGACTGTAGCAGGTCCACTTAAATTTTACCAGTTCTATGACTCGATTTGGGAGCACTTTGACCTTTCTTTTCAATCTGGACACTGGATGGACTTGAAAGTATCCCTCTAGCTCCAAGTGAATGAAATTACAATTAATAACATGGTTAGTATCATGCACATACTTTTTCAACAAAGAGACATGAAATAAATTATGGGCATTCATGGAAGCAGACAATGCAAGAATGTATGCAATTGGTCCTATTTTTTCCAATATCTCAAATGGGCCACAGAATCTGGCTGCTAAATTTGTACAACTTCCAAACTTTAATGAACTCTTCTTGGGCGTCAATTTCAAAATCACATGCTCTCCATATTTAAATTCTCTAGTTTTCTTGTTCTTCTCTGCATAACTCTTCTGTCTATCTTGTGCTTCCTTCAAATTCTGCTTAATTATAAACATCTAGTCTTCCATACCCTTGAGCGATTCTGGCCCAAGTACCACTCTGTCTGTTGGCTTGTCCCAACTCATTGGAGTATCACATTTTCCCCCATACAATTCTTCAAATGGGATCATCTTCAATGAATATTGGTACCCATTATTGTAGGAAAACTCAACCAAATGAAAATAATCTTCCCACTTATATGGCTTATCCATCACATACATTCTCAACATGTCTTCAATTACTTGGTTGAATCTCTCTGTCTACCCAACTGAATATGGATGGTAGGTTGTGATAAAGTTCATATTTGTACCAAATCCTTTAAATAATCCCCTCCAAAATTTTGAAGTAAACTTTGTATCTTTGTTTGAAATAATTACCTTAGGTATTCCATGCAACCTAGCAATATCCCTCATGTAAATTTATGTAATATTGGTTGTTATATGAGTTGTTTTCATAGGAACGAAATGAACATATTTCATTGATTTATCAACAACTACCATTATTGAATCATGTTTCCTTGTTGTCTTGGGAAACTTAGTGATAAAATCAATGGTTACTACTTCCAATTTATTCTCTAGAATTGGCAATGGAATTTCACTCTCTGGCATTCCATACATCCGACAATGTAATCATCAACATATTTATTCATTCCTGGCCAAAAGAATTGGCTTATTACTATTGAAATTGTCTTATGGTAACAAACATGTCTGAGATATGGAATATTATGCATTTTTTTTAATACCAAGTTCCTATGTTATCTAGAACTAGGAATATAAAATCTGTTCTTATGCATAAGGAATCCATCCTCCTTAATATCACACTCTTTGAATTTATATTGTACATTCTCTTGTTGTAAACCTTCTTTTACCTGTAGGTAATTCTAGTCTATAACAACATCATCCAGATATATGCTCTTTAAATATGACTGATGCATACTAATAGTTTTAGCATGCATGAGATGTACCCTTCTACTGAGTGCATCAACCACTTTATTATCCTTTCCCTTGATATGATTTATGTCAAAATCATACTCACTTAAAAATTCCAACCATCTTGTCTATATCACATTCAAAGTTGGTTGTTCAAAAAGGTATTTCATACCACTATGGTCTATCCTTAGTTCAAATTTCTTCCCATTAAATAAGGTCTCCACATCTTCAAGGCGTGAACTATGGAAACAAACTCCAAATCATGCATGGCATAGTTCCTCTCATTTTACTTAAGATTCTTGGAATCATAACTAATGGCATGTCCATTTTTAGTGAGGAATCCACCAAGTCCTTCTTCGCATGCATCTGTACAAACCACAAAATTATCATTTTGGTCAATAATATTTAAAATAGGTGCACTAGTAAGTAATTCTTTAAACAAGTTAAAATTATCTTCACACTCTGTTGTCCATAAAAACTTAGTTCCCTTCTTCTGCAAAAAAGTGATGGGATGAGAAATCTTGGAGAATCCTTCTAGAAACCTCATGTAGTATCTGGATAATCCTATAAAATATCTAACTTCTAAAACATTATTCGGTGTTGGCAATCTAATGGCTTCAATATTCTCTGGATCTACTATTATTCCTTATTCTGAAATAATGTACCCCAAATAATGGATTTGTTCTTGGTAAAAAGAACACTCACTTATCTTGGGATACAATTGATGTTCCTTTGTGTTATAGTCCAAAAATTCCACATCTATGCATCCAAGACATTGGCCCA
>CBVK0100080576.1:0-18263 GCA_900067695.1 Picea abies
CCCCCTCTCAGTTGTCTAATAGATATTACTTGCCATGTGTTAGAACATGGTTGTAACCAAATGAGACATTTGTGGATCTGAATTCATTATTAGTTATCTTAATTTTTTGTATAAATATGAGTACCTCCTCCATTCCAAAGGGAGGACTCTTGGAGCATTGTGTCCAACTGATGATGGAATAGAATAAATCCTCTTTTCACATCAATTTCAATTTCCATTCTCTAGTTTTAGATTTAGAATGCTTTAATTTATGTGTTACTTTGTTCTTGGGAGAATCAAGCTCACTCTAAATAGATAATAGTAGCATGTTGTTTCTTCTCTTCTTTATTTTATGCAATTTCATTTCCTTTATGCAAGTGTGATTAAATTCTCTTTCAAATCCTTTAATTTCGTACATTGATAGAGTATTGTTGTAAGGGGATACATTCATTGTAGCATATTTAACCTTGCAACCTGATCCACTACCATTTGAGCAATAATAACTTAGGATTGAAAGATATAGGATTTACTTTATGTTTAATTCATGCAAGTGTGTTTAGAAACCTCTTTCCAATTCATTTACTTTCATATGCTAACAGAGTATCGTTGTAAGCATATACATTCAATGTAGCATAATCACCCTACAACCTAATCTTCTACCATTGGAGAAATGATAAGTTAGGAATGAAAGAGTTAGAATTTACTCTGTCAAAACCTTTATGTTTGCATGTGTGATCCAAAATTTATTTTCAACCCCTAACCTCATTAAGTTGACAGAGTATTGTTGCAAGGAGCATACACTGCATACTTCACCTTGCAACCCGATTTTCTACCAATGGAACTGTGACTAGTAAGGGTTAAAAAACTAAGAATTTGATTGAGTTTGCTTAGCTTAGGATTAGTTTACTACTCCTGCATATATTTTTCCAGCATCATCACAAGCTTACGAGTATCCCTGGTTGATAATTTAATGAAAGCAATTTAAGCAATTGAATTTCCTAACAGAGAATAGCCACGAATGATGAACTGCTTGCTTTAGAATTGAGGTCGTTCCATTTCCTGGGTATCATCTACTCTTGCCCCATGGATGTTTCCTACATAATCTTTGAAGCATAATTCAAAGAACCATGTCACATCCCAAATGTTGTTTTCAACACATATTAAGCTAGGTCCCCTACCCAAGAGGTGTTTATGTGTTAAAATAATTAAATAAAAGTACCAAGGACAAGTGTTTCTCATCACCTAGGCACCTATGGGTGAGAAAGTGTCCAAAAGAGGTCTCTAGGAATTAATTTTATGAGAGATAAAATTAAATGTGAATTTTGGAACTTTGTGAGGGAAAATGAAAAGCCATGACTCTTCAGTTTCCTCCACCAAGTCTACTTAGAGACTAAGGCGCCCTCATTCATTCATTCCTAGAGTTTGAGAGAGCAAGAGCTTGAGAGAGTCAACTTGGGAGAGAGACCACATGATAATATTGTGGCATGAGTTCCAAGGTAGTTTCTGAGCACAGAAATTGAGGTAAAGTACAGCAGCAGCAGTGAGACCATATTGTATGGATTTCTGGGCACAAAAATCAAGGAGCAGTTTTGGCACTATTTTCTAAGATAATTTTATGCACGAAAAATGAGATAATTGTGTGTATTAATTATTGAAGATGACTGTTGTAAATATCTCTCATTTCTTTGAATAATAAAAGCCTCCCCTCTCTCACTAGTTTTCCCCTTTGTGGGTTTTTCCAGGGTTTGAATTTGTAGACCAAATCTCTGTGTTGAATGTTTTGTGTGTGAGATTTTTTTCTAGTTAAAGTGTTATCGCAGTCTTATTATGTTTCAATTCTGAGCATTTAATTTCATGCTTACTAATTTGCAGTAGTAAATGTACAATGTAGGTTGGACATTTAACTATGTGTCTCAGTGAAACTTGAAACCGGGTTGGGGTCTGAAATTCTTACATGGTATCAGAGCTGGTTAGAGAAGAAGAACAAAAATATTTCAGCCATTAAAGTCAAAGATTTTTCTGAGAAGAGGAGGTACTTTGCCTGGCATATTTTTTGTTGGACTTGAATTTTAATTGAGAGGGTCATGACCACTGATTTAAGGCTTGAGGACAGATTGGATGGGGCTGTTAATTTCAGACCGTGGAAGGATATAATCACACTGATACTCTAGGAAAATGAGTTGTGGGATATTGTGGAGAACAAACAAACAAGTCATGTGATTGTGCCTACAAATGCTACTCTTTTGGAAGCCTACACCAAGAAGAATATCAAGGCCAAAAGAATTATCCTTGATGCCATCAAGGACCATGTGATTCCACACATGATCGGGAAATCCAATGTCTACGAGATGTGGGAATCCTTAACCAAGCTTTACCATATTTCCAATGAAAATAGGAAGATGGTGTTGAGGGAGAAGCTGAAGGGCGTCAAGATGAACAAAGCTAAAAATGTCACCACATACCTTACTAAAATTACTCAAGTAAGGGATGAGCTTGGATTTGTTAGGGAGGTTGTTGCTGATAGTGAACTTGTGAGGACTTCTTTGAATGGGATGACCAAACAATGGCATGTCTTCATTGAGGGAATTGTGGCAAGGGAGAATCTTCCCAAGTGGTATCGTCTTTGGGATGACTTCATTCAGGAGGAAACTCGAAGAGGATATGTGCTTGGTAGTTCATCCACTAGTAATGAGGAGGAGAATGTGGCTCTTGCAGCTAAAGGCAAGAGCGGGTCCAAGAAGGGTTCCAAGGGAGGGAACAAGCAGAAAGGTGAAGAAAAGAAATACATGAGCAAATTCAAGTGCTTTGCTTGCCATTAGTTTGGGCACTATGTTGGACAGTGCCCTAACAATAAGAAGAAATAGGTTGTAGCTTTAGTGAAGGTGGAGGAGTTTACTCACAGGTTCAAGAAGGAGTATTCTTTGACCAATTGCCTCTCATATAGAGCATATTCCACTTGTATTTGGTACTTTGACATTGGTGCCTCCCTCCATATGACAAGAGTTTGTGAGTACTTTATTGATTTTCCAGCAATTGGAGACCGGGAGGTGGTACTTGGAGATGAATCAGTGGTCATAGCAGTTGGGTGTGGGACTGTATCATTTCAGAGGGAATCTCTACCTCCCATGTTGTTGTGAGATGTCCTATATGTTCCGGGACTGAAGAAGAACTTGGTGTCATTTTACACTATTGAGGATAGGGGGCATGAGCTATTTTTCCGTGATGGACAGGTGCTCTTTTATCCTAAGGGATCTCCAGTCACTTCAACCAAAGTGATTGGTATTTGACATGAGAAGTTGTACAAGCTCGTGTTTCATGAGAAGTAAGGGAAAACAAGCCATGGAAGAGAATATTGAGGAGGATAGATCAACAAGGAACATGGATCGTGGAAAACTCAGCAAGTGGAAAAATCCACCAATGGATGCTTTGGAGCACCTCGCAGGAAAGATGGAAAGACAGGCTGGCAAATCCCGAAAAATGTGGTTCAAGTGGACCTAGGGTTTTAGACACCTAGGGTTTTGGATATAGGGTTTTAGACACCTAGGGTTTTAGATCTAGGGTTTTGACACCTAGACGTTGGTCATTGTAATGTATAAATAAAGGTCTAGAGGACCTAGGATGGGTTCGTTCTGAGTCCATCGTTGGATAGAGTTGTGTTGTGATACTAAATGAGTGTTGTTGTGTGAGAGGGAAGTGTTGGGTGTGAGAAACTTCTGGAATTGTAAGATCTTCAGCTAGGTACGGAGATCAACCCTGCAGTTGGGTGCACAGGGAGGGAAGAGAAAGAGAGAGAAAAGAAGAGAGAGATTTGTAAGCTAAGAACGCAGATAGAACTTTATGTTTTCATATAATATCAAGAAACACAGTTTTGTGGACGTAGCCCTAGGGAGAGGGTGAACCATGTATATCTAGTGTTATGTGTGATTGATGTTGTGTTCTTTGCCTTCTGATTATTCTGTTGTTTTATCATTATGTTAGATCTGAGATACAACTGTGTGAAGAAGGTTTAAGTTGGTAAATGATATCTAGTTGTTGTGTTGCTATTGTTTTTAGACCCACCTTGTATTTCCTATAGTTGTAGACACTTGTGTCTTGCAACCCCCTCTAGCTACTTCGGGTGAGACTGCATCTGCTTCAGAGGTGTTGTCGAAAGGGCTAGTAATTAGGACTTGTTGGTGCATTGTTAGAACTGAACCCTAGGTCTGCCCCTGTGCCACCAAATGGTTTCGTTGTCGGGACCAGGATCTTCTTGAGGGAATGTCAAGGTGGTTCCCATCGAAGACAGAGATTCAGAAGTGGATAGAAGAACAAGAAAGGGAATTCACGGAAGCCCAAACAAGAACCCTAATCTTAGCGTAGAAGACTGGTTGGGAAAGTATATCTTTACTGATATACACGATATTTTATTTGGAGGAATTCATCAGGAGATGTATGAGTGGTTATCCATATTAGCAGATACCCTATTTGAAGTCAGATCTAGACCGCTTGTGGTTTGGACGTCGGTGCTGATCAACAAGGTCAAGAGAGTTGATAACGTCGTGTCAAGAGAAGTAGATCATTGGTTTGATAGAACCATTGGAGGGTACACCACCGAGTTTTCTATTGACAGAGTAGATTCATATAGCCAAGCAAAGAGATATTTCTTTAAGGGGTCGAGAGGAAAATTTTTACACTTTTTAAAGTTGAAGATCAAGATTATATAGTATGAGAAGATCTTGAAGATACAGTAGTTGGTCAGATTGAAAAGCTAATGTTCAAGAACTCAAACAGCGACAAAGACACAGAATTTTGACATACGCGTAATGAGATAACCTTTAGAGAGGTTCCTCTGGCGAACTTGTTTGAGCATAATCACAAACCACTAGTGCAGGATGAAGGGTTCTACAGTGGAGAAGAAGAAGAGTTACTGAAGGAGGAACATTCAGAGTGCACTAGTGAAAAGGAAGGGAAGACTGAATAACCTCGTTGAGAAGAATCAGAAACTTCAGGAATTGTATTGATTGCCAAAGTAAGTACTATTACTCCTCATGTGGTTTTAGTAGCATTAAGTAACCAGAGTACTCAAAGTTATCAGAGCACTGTTATAAGAAGTTCAGTACATACTCAATCAAGAAACCTAGGAAGATCTATGGTAGATGAGATAAGGTTACCCACCTTTAGGGGATATGGATCTGAAGATCCTGATCAGCATTGGTTCTTATGCAAAGTTGTGTGGAGTATTAAGAATGTCACTGATGAAACTATTAAGAGAGCTCATTTTAGCACTACTCTAAGAGACCGTGCAGTGAGCTGGTATATGAATATTTTCCAAGGAGTTGCACTGCCGAAAACGTTGAATGTCATTAAGACTGCGTTGATTGTCAAATTCAAGAAACCTAAGTCAAAATCACAATGCATTACAGAGCTGAAATAAATCAAGAAGAAAGCAGCTGAACCTATTTGGGAGTTTGATCAGAGGTTTAAGACCTTAACAGGCCGGTTGAGTTTTCAGATCCCAGATGAGAAGAACAAGGAATGGTTCATTGTTGCCCTCCTACCACACATCAAAGTCCCTATGATGCACAGAAGGTTTCTTCGCAGGCTGAGGCGTTGGAGATCACCATGAAACTAGAATCAGCCCCTATGGGAGAATCCAGCTTAGGTATGAGTCAAATTTTGAGTCAGCTAACTAGATTATCTGTATAGGTCGAAGATATGAACAAAGACAAGGGAAAAGATAAAAGAGAAGACATTTGGTGTATCAATTGCAAGTCAGAAGGACACGATAAGGAGCATTGTCCCCTATTTCATGAATACTTGGCCTCAGTGGCTCTGAGACCTTTGAATCAGGTTACTTTACCTTGGTGTGAGGTATGTAGAAATAGACATCGCCCTGGAGAATGTTATTACATGCAAAAATATGTTCAGACACCTACAAATACTCACTGCACATTCTGTAAATTTGTGGGGCATGATGAGAAAGATTGTAGGGCTTATGATCTCTTGCATGAAAGGTCAAGGGATACATATAGGATTCAAGGAGAGATGCAACAAGAGGGAAATACTACGTAGTTTAATTCCCTAGGAAGAGGAAACTTCAACCCTTGCGGTGGATTCAAAGGAGGAGGCATGGATCGAGGTCAAGGTCAGATCATTTGTTATAACTGCGCACAACCAAGACACTTGGCAAGGGACTGTCAGAACCCTTGTACCACTTACAGTTACTGCAACTCATTTGAACATGTCATAGAAGAATGTCCTGTGTTGTCAGCCAAGCTTCAAGAGAGAAGAGGAGGAAACCAGAAAGTACAATTAATCTCAGCAAAACCTTGCGGACTGGATCCCAGAGTCATCGTTATCACTAGAGGAGGTGCTACTACAGGCAAAGATAGAGTGACCCCAAGGAAGACCAAAAAGGAATCAAGGGTCAGAAGAACTGCAGAAAAGATGCAAGAGTTTGATCTAAGGAAATAGAAACAGATATTTGAAGAGGCAAGAAAATAATTTGGAAGAGATCAGACTTCTTCATCAAAGACACAACCCGAAGTAAGAGAATGTGGAATGCCTTTGGAATTTGATCAATCTGCTTTGCCCGGAGCAGGAAAAGAGGTAAGCAAGCCTATGGAATTCTTATGCACTTGCATTAATTTGATAAAGGATGAAAAATTTGTACAAGAACTACAAAATTTGACTAGACAGTATGAGCTAGGGAAGGTAGATCCCTTAATGAATAAAGCAATACATCAAGTATCCAAAAAGAGAAGGACAAATAAGGAACTACACCTGAATTATCACATTGGAGATTATGATATAGATTATGTAGTCCTCGACTTAGGGTCGAAAGTCAATGTTATGACAAAGCAGACTTGGGCACTGATGGGAAAACCTAAGTTGATTTATTCCCCTATCAAACTCAGGATGGCTAATTAGTAGGCAGTAAGCCCCTTCGGAAGGTTGGAGCATGTCCATGTGGACATCGACGAGGTAAGAATGTTTGTAGACTTCGAAGTAATTGAGATAGTTGATGATAGTTGTCCTTATCCTGTGATGTTAGGAATTGATTGGGCTTTCAATAATTATACTGTTGTTGACTTAAAGAAAATAAGAATGACATTTGAAGGTGATGGCCTTAGGGTCATTTCACCTCTTGATCCTGATGAAGGTCGAAGATACACAGAACCCATCAGAGAAGAAGACTGCACATATGAGATAGAAAATATTTACAAGTTGACAGCATGACAGCAGGATTACATTAATCCTACAGCAAATGAGAATTTAAGCTGGTGAAGTGACAACGCATGTTCATCAGATTCGGAAGAAGCACTAGAGAACTGGCAGAACAAAATGTATGAAGTTTATGCATGAAGATGTGCTATACTGACCAAGGAGGTTCATTGGATCGGCACAGAAGTCACTAATTTTCCCACATTTGATGGTTTAAATCATTTAGAAACATTCTTAATGGAATTTGAAGAAATTGTACCAGTACAACAGAGACTGTTGACACTGGATGAGGCCTTGAAAGAAACACCAGAGAGATGGTGGGGAACACATAAGAAGAACATCGCAGAGTGGGTCCAATGTTGCACTTTGATGACAGTGCGATTTTCAGAGCAAGGAGAAGGGTGTGAAGTTAGATACACAGGTCAAAGTTGTTTGAAGTACCATGTGCGAAGCTATGAGGAATCCTGAAGCAGCATTCCTCAAGAGAAGTGGGTGCATAAATTCATTAACACTTTGGACACAACCCCTATCAACTGGTATCTTCAAACGGAATTGCGTCTCACCACTACAGATTGGTGAGGTATGACTCAGAATTTTGTAGCTACATTTTTATTTGAAAGTTAGTACCCTATGGTAGATCAATCTTTATAGGTTGTCAAACATAAATTATTTGAGGACGCACCTAACATCCCTATTTAGAAAGAAGATGATGAATGGACTGCACCTCTTCATAAATTTCAAGGTTGTTACAATATCAATGTTGATGAAGACGATGATCCTAGGAATGTGAACATCATAGAAACAGAAGGACGGAGAGACATAGAAGGACCAAGCGTTGAACGACCTTTTATTGGATAGCCAATTAAAATCATGAAAGTCAATATTGGGATAGCGCAAGCACCTAAGTTGGCCAACGTTGGAGATTACTGGGATGATGCCACTATTGATAAGATCACAAAATTATTGCATGAATATTAGGACTTGTTTCCAACCAAGTTCACTGACATGAAGGGAATTAAAGGGCCCATGGGAGAAATAAAGATTCCCTTGAAACCAGATGCAAGGCCAGTCAAACAGAGACCCTACAGACTGAATCCCAAATATAAGTAGAAAGTCAAGATTGAATTAGACAGAATGTTGGAAGCAGGAATCATAGAACCTGTTGAAGAGTCAGAATGGATTAGCCCTATGGTGGTTCAAGACAAGAAGATGGGAGATATCAGAATTTGTGTAGACTTGAGGAAATTGAATGATGAATGTTTACATTATCCATTACCTACACTACTTACTAACGAAGTTTTAGATAATGTGGGAGGACAAGAAATTTACTCTTTCACAGATGGATTTTCAGGTTATCACTAGATCAGGATTGTCAAAGAAGACCACCATAAGACCACATTTTCAACAGAATGGGAATCCTACCAATACACAGTGATGCCTTTTGGATTGGAGAATGCACCAACCATATTTTCTATGGTGGTGGTCAAAGCATTCAAGGAGTTTCTACATAAATTTCTCGAAGCATGTTTTGATGATTGGACTTTTTTTAGTTTATTGCAAAATCATATTGAATGTTTAAGACTAATGTTGGATAAGTGCAAGAAATGTCAAATTGCCCTGAACCTGAAGAAGTGCATCTTCTTTACACCCTTTGGAGTGTTGATAGGCCATATTGTGTGTAAGCATGGGTTGCCGGTAGATCCGTCCAAGATTGCCATTATTGTTGATCTACCCCCTCCTACTTCAGTTAGAAAGGTGTGCATTGCGCTGGGACATACTGGATACTACAAAAAGTTCATTAAGGGATATGCACAGATAACAAAACCCATGGAGAATATTTTGAAGAAATATTGTCGATTTCACTGGACAAAAGAATGCCAATAGAGCTTCGACACACTGAAACAAAAAATGGTTACTGTGCCTATTCTGGTTTTTCCATATTGGAGTAAGGAATTTCATGTACATGTCGATGCATCATCTATTGCATTAGGAGAAGTGCTAGCGCAACCAGGATCAGGAGATATTGACCATCTGTTATCCTTTTCTAGCAGGAAGCTCTCAACAATTGAGATAAATTACACTACCACTGAAAGAGAAGGTTTAGCCATGGTGTATGCGTTGTAGAAATTTTGTCACTTTAAGATGTTCATTGATCACTTTGCGCTGAAATACCTAGTCAACAAGCCAGTGTTGGGGGGAAGGATATGCATATGGCTCTTGTTGTTTTAGGAATGTGATTTTGAAATTGTGGTCAAGCCAGGGAGAATGAACAAGGGACCTGACCACTTGTCCAGGTTAGAACATGGAGAGGAACCTAATAGTTTGGAGGATACACTTCCAAATGCACAGTTGTTGGCCATCAAGAAGGTTGATGATCACTTCACTGAGATAGTTCAGTTCATGTCAATAGGAATGTCACCTTGTGAATATACAGTCATTCAGAAGAAACAACTGGTAGTTCATGCTGCAAATGTTTCACTTATAGTTGGACAACTATATAAGATGTGACCTGATGAGATCTTGAGGAGATGTGTTATGGAGGCAGAAAGACCACTGATTCTGGCGTAATCACATGAAGGCATCGCAGGAGGACACTATGCAAGAAAAGAAACAACGCAGAAGGTTCTTAGAGTTGGCCTTTGGTGGCCCACTTTACATAGAGATGCTAAAGAATACTACAGAGTCTGCAATGTATGCCAAAGAGTTGGGAAACCTTCCAGAAGAGATGAGATGCCTTTAGCATCCCAGCTAACCTTACAAGCATTTGGGAAATGGGCCATTGACTTTGTGGGACCTATCAACCCACTAGGAAAGCGCATAGGAACTCGATACATAATCACTGCGACAGAATATTTGACCAGATGGGCAGAAGCAAGAGAAGTTAAGGACTGTAGTGAAACTACAGCTGCGCGATTCATATTTGATGATATCATAACCAGGTTTGGATGCTCGAAGATCCTTATGAGCAATCAAGGTACACATTTTATTAATAAGACTATTGAAGCCTTGACTCATGAATTTGAATTTCATCACCAGAAGAGCACTCCATACCATCCTCAAGTGAATGGTATAGTTGAATCGTTCAATAAGATCTTGGAGACAGAGCTAACGAAGATTTGCAGTGTGAAAAGAGATGATTGGGATTTAAGAGTACCAATAGTGTTATGGGCCTATAGAACCACTTGTAAGAAGCTGACAATGCAAACTCCATTTAAGTTGGTTTATGGTTTAAAAACAGTTGTGCCTATGGAATATTTAGTTCCTAGCTTGAGAATTGCAGCATTTATAGATATGGATGACACTGGCATTGTTCAAAATAGACTTGCACAGCTCGTAGAATTAGAGGAAGATAGATTTATTGTAGGATTCCATTAGCAGGTACAGAAGGAATGAGAGAAGGCATACCACAACAGACACGTTAAGAAGAAAGCCTTTAAGCAAGGAGATCTGGTATTAGTTTATGACAGCAAGTTCATGAAACATCCAGGGAAGTTTAGGACACACTAGTTGGGGCCATATGAGGTTGCCTATGTTACAGAAGGAGGAGTTGTGCAGTTCAAGACTTTGAATGGTGAATGGAAGGAAGGATTGGTGAATGGGAGCCGGTTGAAATTGTACTATGACAACCAGCTACCTCGCAGCTCTCGGTAGAAGCAGAAGGAGAAGGGTCTAGGTACAAGGTGTAGTTGAAACTGGGTACCAGACATAGAAAAGACAGTATGCACACAGTGGGGAGGAACAGAGTAGAAAGCACATGTTGTAATGCACAGTCTAAAGTCGAAGTGAAACTGAAGGTTCATATATACAGTGCCTCAGGACGAGTCCTAAGTGAGTGTTGGGGGCCTGTTGGGCCTTGGGTATGGATTAAGAAAGAAAGTGAAGAAAAAGGAAGAAAAAAAGACAAAAATTGAACTGCGCAGAAGACACGTTGACTGAGATCAGGTCGAAGTGGTTAAAGAAGTAGAAAATAAGGAGCAAAGTAAGGGAAAATAAGCCATGGATGAGAGTATCGAGGAGAACAAATCAGCAATGAAGATGGATCAAGGACAACTCAGCAAGTGGAAAAATCCACCAATGGATGCTTTGGAGCACCTCGTGGGAAATATGGAAAAACAGGCTGGCGAAGCCCGAAAAATGTGTTTCAAGTGGACCTAGGGTTTTAGACACCTAGGGTTTTGGATCTAGGGTTTTGGACACCTAGGTTTTTGGATATAGAGTTTCGACACCTAGACGTTGGTCATTGTAATGTATAAATAAAGGTCTAGAGGACCTGGGTTCGTTCTGAGTTTGTCATTGGATAGAGTTGTGTTGTGACACTGAATGAGTGTTGTTGTGTGAGAGGGAAGTGTTGGGTGTGAGAACCTTCTGGAATTGTAATATCATTAGTTGGGTGCGAAGATCAACCCTGCAGTTCGGTGCGCAGGGAGGGGAGAGAAAGAGAGAGAGAGAAGAAGAGAGAGATCTGCAAGATAAGAGCATAGATAGAACTGTATGTTTTCATATAATATCAATAAACACAGTTCTATGGACATAGCCCTAGGGAGAGGTTGAACCACATATATCTGGTGTTATGTGTGATTGATGTTGTGTTCTTTGCCTTCTGATTATTCTATTGTTCTATCATTGTGTTAGATTTGAGATATAATTGTGCGAAGTAGGTTTAAGTTGGTAAATGATATCTAGCTACTGTGTTGCTATTTCTTTTAGACCAACGTTGTATTTCCTCTGGTTGTAGACACCTATGTCCTGCAACCCCCTATAGCTACTTCGAGTGAGACTTCATCTGCTTCGCATGTGTTGTCGAAAGGGCCAGTAGTTAGGGCTTGTTGGTGCGTTGTTAGAAATGAACCCTGGGGCTGCCCCTGTGCCAACAAAAATTAAAAGTCGTGACTCTTTAGTTTCCTCCACCAAGTCTACTTAGAGACTAAGGCTCCCTCATTCATTCATTCCTAGAGTTTGAGAGAGAAAGAGCTTCAGATATTTGAGCTAGGAGAGAGACCACATGAGAAGATTGTGGCATGAATTCCAAGGAATTTTTTGAGCACAGAAATCGAGGTAAAGTACAACAACAGCAGTGAGACCATATTGTATGGATTTTTGGGCACAAAAATCGAGGAGCAGTTTTGGCACTATTTTCTATGTTGATTTTATGCACGAAAAATGAGATAAGTGTGTGTATTAATTACTGAAGATGACTATTGTAAATATCTCTCATTTCTTTGAATAATAAAAGCCTCCCCTCTCTCACTAGTTTTCCCCTTTGTGGGTTTTTCCAGGGTCTGAATTTGTAGACCAAATATCTGTGTTTAATTCTCTGTGTGTGAGATTTATTTCTGGTTAAAGTGTTGTAGCAGACCTCTTTTGTTTCATTTCTGAGCATTTAATTTCATGCTTACTAATTTGCAGCAGTAAATGTGCAATGTGGATTGGGAATTTAACTATGTGTCTCAGTGAGACTTCAAACTGGATTGGGGTCTTAAAATTTTACATTATGGACATGGTATGTTCCCATGTTCTCCATTTTTGACCTTTGGGCATCTATTATTGTTGGTACTGTAGCGTGTTGCTTATGTTGGTTGGAGGTAGCCATTTCTTAGGGGAACCCTTAGGTAGGTTTAATCTTCAATACCACTAGCTTCTATCATCTATGGATTGCTCTGTGACTGCACAGCAAACTAATTCATCTTTCTGACTTAGCTTAGACTACACCATGGTCTCCAAGATATATGGACTCTATAGTATAATCCTAAACAAAATTTAATTGTAGTGGGGTAATGGTAAGTATAAATACTCATGTGGGTTACCAGAAGTTGTGATCCTTGGATAGTTCTTTACAACGAGCTATCGTGCACCCCAAATGGAGGTCATATGCAAACGTTGTGTCGCTGGGAAGTTGGAATATCAACTAACCACCTCGAGGCCCACAATACTTTTGGTGTTTCATATTCTACAGTTAGGGTTTTGATGTTTATATTTTTTTCCTTTTAGGATTCATGATATAAGGCCCTTTTTGGCCTCTTTGTAATCATATTTTTGTGAATGAGCGTAGCTGACATCTCTTCTCTTTGGAGATAAGATACCACCATTCTAGCCAATTTGTGTTCTATAGTATTCTACTATTTTATTCATTAATAGAAGTTGGGTTTCACTCCATTTCCATGTTATCTACTATAGTTTGGTTTATATCTCATTTCATTCTCAATATAATCAGGATTAGTGGTATCAAAGAAATTGATTCCTTGTTATTTCTTGGTGCATGTCCCCGATGAGGTCAGGGTATAAAGAGTTGAGTCTTGAGCTAGTTTCACTTGGAGACGAATACTCTCGCTAGCCCAAATAGCCTCCCATGGAGAAGAAAAAGAGAGATGATAGAGTAGGAGATCCTTTCAATATTTTTCTTGAGGAATCCCTCGCATGATAAAGAAATGAGATGATGGAAAAATTCACCCACATCATTCAATGACTACCGATGACGGGCGAGGCACCTTCAAAAAGTAGTCATTTCATAAGTGTGACATCCCTCAAGGTAAAAATTAACTTTGATATCCCTTTATTTGAATGAAAAAATATATGCAGATGCTTTGGAGAAATGGTTAAATCTATTAGAGGGTTATTACTTTGTTCAAAAAAAAATCGATAGTCAAAAGATCACTTTTGAGCTCCTAAAATCCCCTCCCTATGTCAAATATTGGTGGGAAAGTTACTGGGAGAGACACAATGAAGACGAGTCTATGAAATTCAAGAGAGGACCGACTTTGGTGTCCTTTGTTTATTCTCTCAAGGAGGAATTGTACCTTGTTGGAAACTATGATAACCAATACATGAGATGGATGAATCTGCATTAGGAGAGAGATCGGACGATGTCAGAGTACACCAACATCTTCCATACCTTACACTCAAAGTTTGGTATCAAGTACTCTAAGTGGAACCTAGTTTTGAAGTACCACAATGGCCTACACATGTACATCCAAACATATATTTATTTCTTGTACATCTCCTCATTAGGCACCGCTTATCGATAAGTTGTCAGAATCTAGTCGAAATTTAAGCATCAAAATAAGAAAGACTTTGGGTCTACAAATCCACAACAAAAAAATTATGGTAAAGGAAGCCCTAACTCACAAAACAAGGGTTAGATCAAGGAAATCCAACCTCAATACAACCATTCCAAGCTACATGAAAATAAGAGTAATGGGAAGACAATTAAGGACACTAGAAAGTGGTGTGAGTTCCACAAAATCCCATAGCACAACACTGATGAATGCCACTTGAAACAATCATTATTGGTAAAGCTTAAATAAAAGGATTTGAACCCCAACTTGGACTCTAATTCAAAATAGGGAAAGTGGATCATCAATGAAAAACCTATTTCTACCATCACAACCACGAAGATCCAACCAAATGAGTTAGAGGAGATTAAGGAGGGGGAGAGGGAGCACCCCTTCCATTCATAGATGTGGGTGAAGGGGACCCAACTATATTTCATTGTTGATAGCAAGAGCCAGAAGAACTTGATCATATCCAAGGTCATCAAATGACTAAATTTATCGACAATTCCACACCCTCAACCATACACCATCATTTGGTTGAGCCAAGGATGATACCTTCGCATTATCCAATAGTATTGCATGTCCTATGACATCGAGCCCTTCAAATATGAGGTATTGAGTGATTTTTCCCCACTTGAAGTTTTTGATGTTCTCTTAGGATGAAATTGTATGTAGAAAGGTCATGTTGTTTATGAGTCTCAACCCCGTAGTTTCATTGTTACTTTTGGATTTAATCCCTACATGGTACCATTGGTAGTTCCAACTATTGCAATTTCATTGATCTCAGAAAAATAGTTTTGAAAGGTAATCTCTCAAACTAAAAAAAAATCATCTTCATGGTCTGGTTAGAAGGTGAATGAAAGGTTATTGTGACTGCCACAACCTCTACATAATATCTCTCTAACAACAAAAGTAAGTGGACAAGGTTGTACCGGAATATAGAGATATCTTCACTTCACCCAAAGGGGTGCCTCTATAATGGCAAGTCAAACATTCCATTGACTTGATACTTGGTGCACCCTTACTCAATGGTTTAATGTACAAGCATTCCCTTCTGGAGAATGAGGAAATAAAGTTTCATATTCACGATCTCATCTGCAAGGGCCACATTCAACTAAGATCTTCACCTTGTGGGAGTCCAATTATGTTGGTACAGAACAAGGATGGGACATGGTGACTCTTTATTGGTTATATATACCTAAGCATGATCATTGTTGACAACCGATACCCAATCCCCTGGATTGACGATCTTCTTGATCAACTTAAGGGTGCCAAGTTCTTTAGTAAAATTGATTTGAATTCCAACCACCACCAGATTCCAATAGAACAAACTTATGTATGGAAAACAACCTTCAAATCTAAAGAAAGCCTTTTTGAATGGTTGGTCATTCCTTTTGTCTTGACTAATGCTCCAACGACCTTCATGAGGATGATGGATGATATATTGTAGTCGTTCACAAACTATTTTGTGGTCGTATATTTGTATGATATCCTCGTATTTAGTTATACCTTGGAAGAACATCTGTAACACATCTGTTACAGAATAATTCCCCTACGTACAAGTGAATCTTCCCTTGGAGTACATACCCCTATAACAAGACAGAAAACTACATTTGTACACTACCATTCCTATATATTAATTATGCTCATCGAAAAAGAGAGAAGGAGGGATAGTATGATGTACCTCACTTTCAAAGTGGGCCCATGTTGCTCCAATCCGTAAGTTCCGAATAGTACCTACAATGGATCACAAGAGACAAACAACTATCTCCTACTCTAATGGATTAGACAAAATCGATCTATCTATGAAAGATTAAAACAAGCATAGACAAGTACACGTAAACACGTACTAGAAGGAAATAGGCCAATTATATTGATGAGAACTTTAAAGAGATACTTACAATATTCAAATGATGTCATAGCAGCCTCTCCAAATCCTTCTCATCCAACCCCTTGCTCGAAAGATCCATGATCATAATAACAATGCTTTGTTGATTATTTCTCCTCCTTGTTCATGAGAATGCCTCCATTTATAGGCTTTGAGAGTCTCAACCACCTTAGTTATATTTGGGATTAGTTGAGGATATGACTCTATCAGTTATGATATCTCTCTTAGATGTATCTCGATGGTTAGATTTGAGCCAAACCAACTCGATCCATCCATAGTTGTCCTTAGATAAAATGGGGATTTCTTCCCAGATTTTCTCAACCAATTCGATGCTCCCTTACAATGGCAAAAGAGCGCTACAATGCTCTCTTCTAGATAGAAAAAGAGTGCTAGCACTCCCTATATATGAGGAGGGGAGCATTGATCTTCCAAAAGTTTCCAAGATGACCAATTCTCATAGAAAAGCACTTTGTTTCAACTATCAAATGATGGTGCTTCTTATTCTAACATGTTTTAGGGGTCATATCAAGTGTTTTTCATGCTGTCATTCGCGATGTGACACTTGCATGACGAGAATGAGACACTTGCGAAAAAAAGTGTGACACTTATGACAATGAGAATGTGACATTATCGAAGTGAGGAATTTTGATGTGTAACAGATTGCCCCCAAAAGTGTGAAGTCGGGAAATGAAAGTTGATGGTCGAAACACTTTGTAGATTTTTTTAAGCAAGGGTATGGAGTCGGGGAACCTAGTAGAAGTTGTAGACAACCATCAAACAAATGTTAATATGTGTTCCATTCCTGAGGCAAGCATATGTATGCTCGGGCTATAAATGACCTAAAGTATGTCCACCAATAAATACACTGTGGATCTATGTTGATATTGACTAAGGGCATGGCCACCAGAGATACAATGTGGATCCACACTTCTATGACATGAACTGATCGTAGCCATGCAAAATACATAGTGGAGCTACGAGTTAATAAAACATAGCCACAAACCAATACAACGTGGATATATGTGACAACATAAGTATCATCATGCTCAAGTGACTTCCTTCATAGCTTGGGCAAAGAAGATATCAGAATGAATTCTCAACCCAAGGTCTTGGTCCCAATATCGATGTGGTATGAATCTAGCCATGTGAATAGATGTCTTGATGTCGAACATGGTAGAAACCACTTGATTATCAGTCATTGAGGTAAATCATTAACAAGTGCAAGGGAAATCACCAGTGATGTCAATGGCCCCCAAGGTACCCTAGTACAATCCAGCAAATGTGCATAAATGAGATGAGGTCGAACATTCGTGGAATCATCCGATCAGAGGTCAATGATGTAAATCTATTGTCAGAAGCGAGGAGGCCTTCCATTGAGGCATGAAGGTCCCAAGGTACTAACTAGTTTCTAAGTCTAATTCCTAGATGATGTGTTGAATTCGACATGAAAGACTCATCGAAGGAGAGCCTTGATGTATCCCCCATTATCGACATGAAACTGACACAGGAAAGTGATGAGATATCGCAAATGAACCCAAACTGACACGGGTATGGAAACTGGTAATTTTGTAGATGGTTGACTCTCGAGGAGGATACTTCCCTTGAACACTGAGGCACGACATGAGACTTGGCAGCATAAACATAGAGTAGACCAAAACATAATGCAGTGGGTGCTCAGGCATTCTTTGGATGGTTCAAAGGAGTGGAAAGACTCATAGGATTGGTTGACATGAGACTTGGTAGCATAAACATAGAGTAGACCAAAACATAATGCAGTGGGTGCTCAGGCATTCTTTGGATGGTTCAAAGGAGTGGAAAGACTCATAGGATTGGTTCAGTGCAGAGGTTTAGCAGACTATCCAAGTGTTCAGTGCAGAGGTTTAGCAGACTATCCAAGTGTTCAGTGCAGATATTTAGTGGACTATCCAAGTGTTCAGTGAAGAGGTTAAAACAAGTGCCATGTTTAAGGGAGACCGCAAGAATTGTTTATAAAAAAAATTCAAAAACTTGACCCACTTCCTTCAATTTTTTCCCCCATCCAAATAGGTGAGTACCTCTTTTTAATTTAACGAGTTTGAGGAGGATAACACATGATCGATACAACTCACCTTCGGTAAGTTCCTCTTCCTTTGTTTAACGAACTG
>CBVK0100080607.1:0-10692 GCA_900067695.1 Picea abies
TCCCATACATTTCCATGTCTTCTTGGGTAATACATTAACTTCGGATCCTAGATCCAATATGATGTCTCCCATGTTGAAATCTCCAATGTTGGCGTTCAGCCTGAACTCCCTACTTGTTCTTCTCCTTGTATGTAGGTGATTTACTATTTTTTGTTCTAGCTTTCCTTTTGTCTCTATGCTACATCTTTCTAACATATTTTTTAATACTTTGACAGAGGATGGATCATTGAGTAATTTTATACATGATTGCAAAAATCCTTTGATTGTACTTACTTGACCTAGAGGTTGCATTTCTTTGGTATGATCCAATGATGGAGGCATCTCGTACTCTGGTACATCCTTACTATGTTGCGCAGTTGAGGTTGACGTGATATCCAGCTTAAAAAATTCTTGTCTGGCTTGCTTAAATATCTCCTTCTCGTTCTTCGCGTCGAAATTCTTCCTTGGTTCGACATTCTTCTTCACCCATTGGTGTTGTACTGGCTCTTGTCGTCCTGCGTCACTTCCTATTTTATCTCCTCCACGCATAACTATGTTGATGTTTCTTCCTTCATCCCTTGCTTCTGCTAAAATCCTTTGAACATTCTGATTGCTCTAATTCCTCTTTTCCTGGATTTTCCCTAATCGAATAGGACATTCTTCCATGTCATGATCTGATGTGCAACAATACATACCAGTCCTTGGTGGAAGTGGACATTCTCTTGCATAATGTCCTGGTTGTTAACAATTGTGACATACCACTAGTCCTCTACCTCTTCCAAAGCATCCTCTTGATCATCCTCTGCCTCTGTAGCCAACTTGATCCCCTCGTGGTGCGTTATAGTGAGGCGCCTGGTTATACTATGTGATATTGCAATGGGGATGCATTGTGTTGTACTGTGGTTGTGTTGTGGTATATGGTTGTTGCACAATATTATACTACTGTTGTACACTGTTGTATCAGGCTAGTACCTGGTTAAAATGAGGTGCGACTTTCCCAGTCATCATTTCTTCCTACACCCTATATGCATTTTATGTCCTCTCTCTCATCAACTCCATGGTTCTGTATTCTTTGTCATCATGGCCTACTGACTTGCAAAAGTTGCAATATGAACTCTTTGGGACTATCTGGTACTTTTGCATCATTCGACAGTGATATGGATCGTGGCCCTATTTATTACAAATTTCGCACCATAGTCCTCATGTTGGTAATGGTTTTGGCATTCCTACTGCCATGTAATGAATGAATGTTTGACATATGTTCTTATGGTGTCCTTCTGTCTTGCATGTGGTACACCAAACGAATTCTTGTTTGTCATTAATTTTGTTCTAGTTTAGATGGAATTTTAAGTTATTTAGATCCTCCTTCATCTCCTTGATGGTTGGATCTATCTTTTGGTATTGGTTTTCTTCTAGTTGCAGGGCTTCCTAAAGAGCCTTTGCCTGCATCTAAAACTTATGTTGTCGCAGTGGATATTTCAGGTGTGGTAATAGTGAGTTGATGAACAGGTGCATGTGATGCATATCTGCCATGAGATATTTGACCTTTCCTTTCAGTCGCTTGAATATCTGGTCAATCTCCCATACAGATTCTCTTGGTTTCTGTCTAATTTCTATCATCTCGTTCATGTATTGGTCTTCTAAACTTGGCTTCTAAAACTCATTTATCAACAACTTCTTGATATCCGTGATCGTTCTGGTTGTATTTGGTGGATTGTTTGTGGCTAAACTCATATACCAATCTAGTGTGTGATCCCTTAGTGTGATAGCTAACTGTGCAAGTTTAGTGTTCTCATTTGTGACCTGTTTTTCTTCCCAAATATTTTCACAAATAAACAGGTGCTTCTCTAGGTCCTCTGATGCTTCTCCTTTCAATTCTGGTAACCTGATGGTGGGATCGTTTCCTACCATTCTGAATGCTGAAATACTACCTCTATGTGGTGTAGATACTTGACTAATGCTTCCTGAATTGCCTCCCCCAGTTATTGTTCCTTGTTTCAATGTACTTCATGATGTCTTCCTTCTCCTGAAATTTGGTTGTTGAAATGGTGGTGTTCTTTTTGGTGTGTTGGTCGCACATGGGTTTATGGGTTCCACACTAAAATTAATATGGATAGGATAGTTTCCTTCTATTCCCACTCTTGGACCTCTCATCTTCCTTTCATATGTTGCAGGTAGGATTTCCTCAATCTGCGCCACAACCCGAAGATCCTCTACCTCCTCTTCATCACTTTCCAATCCTTCCCTCGTGGCTACAACTCTCTTCTTGGTGTTCACCTTGTATTGGTAGGGTAATCCAATGTACGTCTTTTCAGCTGTCGCCATGATCCGCTTGATCTGGTCATCGTCCATCATGATCAGGTCTAAGGATTCCTCTGTATTTCCTCTATCCCTTTCTTCTTCCATTTCTCCCTTTTTTTTCAGTGCTTCCCCCCTTCCCCCATGCACGCAGGGAAGTTTAGTTGACTGACTCCATTGTCATTACACCTTTTTTATAGAGAAATATCTTAATAGAAGTATACAACGATATAATATACCTTCCTCGAGGCCCGTGTAGAAACTCTTGCTCTACTACGTTGTACGACTTCACGGTATCTACTGCAAATTCTGTTATAAAGCCTGCTACAATACTGTCAAGCCAAAAATATATTGCGCGGGTGAATTTGTTATTCACATGTTGTAACTTTGTGATCTAAACTGAGGTCCACTCTAACTGTCAGATCCAATTTGTTGTGTGGTTGTCTTTCAACCTCAATATCCACTACTGCAATAAGTGTGTAAAATCATAGAAAATACTTCATGCAGATCAATAAACACATATTTCTCAAGATATTTGCATGGTGTTACTCTAGGGTTTCTGTTATCTTGTTGCGCAAACTCTAGCTCCTTTGTTTTCAACCGTCTCTCTATTTCCTCTTTCGTGGGTCTCCAGGGTATAAACATTCCCTCCTATATTTTCATTTTTTTGGACACTTCGGTTGCAGATCTTACATTCTTTTAACAGATCTTCAATAGATCTCATCCATTCAATCCTATGTTGTTCCAACCGGCAACAGAACCATTTTTTGGTTCGTTATCTGAGTTATACCTTTAACATGATTGACCATGGTTCAAGTCTACTAAGGATCCAACAAAGCCTCTAAAACTATCGTCTCTCCTGGTAAACTAGGAGGCAATGCAACACACAGAGTGCACTGTGCAGACTCACCCGAGATAGTCTTAATGGGTGACTGCAATACTCAAGTGCTTGCATTCCAGGACTGAATGGAGATATGTGACTTGCATGTTGTGAATTATATCTAAATATTAAATCAATATACCGTCATCCATGTTTATGCATGTAATGTAATCAGATTCATTAATTCATTCATCCATCGTTCTAACATATACTCATAGATACAAACATTCAATCACATAACACGGGTTTACCGTGGTTCACACCCCTGGGATATGTCCACAAAGATCTGGCTCTCTAGCTCTTTTATTATGGTAGTTCCAAAACTACAGCGTTGTGCGCTTTACAACTTGTCATTAGTTGGGCTGAGATCTATTATGAGGCAGACTAGACCACACTAGGCTCCTCATCATTTGATCTAACCCTCAAGATCTACCCTTCTAACCCTCTACAGCTCAACAACTTAAAAAATTGGATCGCATTACAGTAGTGTTACAAACTAGTTACTCCTTCTCACGCAAGTAACATTCTATCAAAAACAGAACGCTTCTGACCCGACCCCCTAGACCTCCTAGGTGTCTATTTGTATGTGTTTTTGGCTCATCATCCATTACAATGTATTACAAAAGCCCTAACCCTATCATTTTTAGGTCTTCCATGCATGCTCGTGTGTTGCTTTCCTCTTGCTACCTTTCTTCCCAAAATAGCCTTTATTTTTTATTCGACCTGCTTCCAACATATTCCATATACATATGAGTTTCTTTTGAGTAGGGATTCGTGTGTTATGTTGAATGGATATTTTTCTACCGATTGGTCACACTTATGGTTTTCTTATAATGGAAAAACAAATCAATTCAGAGTAGATAGAGAACGTTACATGAAACATGTGGTGAAAAATTCAAATTATTCAAATGAGCCCATAATTTTTAATCAATCAATTATAGGAAATACAGTTATGATTCTTTCTTTGGGAATCACACTGCTGAAATTGCTTCTTATGTGGAATCATCCACACAATATGGAACCCTTCATTGCACTCAAATTGTTGAGCTTAATTGTGAAATAAGAGATAATACTGACGCTAACTATGATGTAAAGACTAACATGGTTTCTAGGGATAAATTAGATATCCATATTGATCCTACTAACAAAACAATTTCAAAAAATAAAATAAACCTCGATTCCCAAATAAAATCTAAAGGTGACCCTAACATGTGGAATCTTTTCTCTGATAGATCCAAGTCTCTTGAAGGTGCAGGTGTTGGATGCATATTGAAAGACCCTAGTGTCAAGAGAAATTTAATTGCATGTAGACTTGAATTCCAATGCACAAATAACATTGTCGATTATGAAGCTCTTATGCAAGGACTGGAAAAAAAACAATAGACATGAAAGTGAGGAAGATAAAGGTATTTGGTGATTCAAAAATAATAATCAAACATGTAAGAAAAAGCATATACTACCTTTCCATTCATCTTAAACATTACTAGTAGGAGGTATGAGACCCGATTAATAAATTTGATTCTTTTAACATTAGTCACGTTCCTCGTTCAATAAATTATGATGCATATTTTTTATCTAATGTTGCATCTAAATTGATTCCATTAGAAGAATTAATACCTGATACTTTTTCCATGGAATTATTGTACGGGAATTTAGTTCGTGACAACGTAAAAAAAAAGGAGACCTTTGATGATGACCAACAGATTATAAGTTTTCTACAACTTGAAGACAAATTCAAGGACTCTGTCATAGATGAAGGCCAACACGATCATGATGTGAATTTTGATTCTATTGACTTAACAAGTCAAACGTTGGGGAGTAAAGTCACTCCAATCAATAACATCCCTAAAAATGTGGTAAGGCTCAAAATATTTATGATCCCCAAGACAAGTTCAAGAAAGTAACTAACTGCAAATAAAACAACTCAACCATGCAGTTTGAAGAAATAATATTTTGGAACTAGCATCATGCCACAAAATGTCAACCTTGGAAAAAATTGTTCCCTATATAAAAAAAAATCCTTCATCAAGTTATTATTAGAATATAAAGACACCTTTGCCTAGACATATTATGATCTCAAGACATATGATACAAAAAACATCTAATATATCATTCCCATGAAACCTCAAACAAAGCATTTTCAAGAGAATTTGAGAAATATGCATCCAAACTTAGAACCTCGGGTAAAGGATGAACTAAACAAGTTATTGGAAGCCAGAATAATTTTCCTATTCGGGCACACCCAATGGATATCTAAGTTGGTACCTATAAGGAATAAAAATGGGGATATTATATTGTGTGTTGGTTTCATAAACTTGAATAAATCTTCTAAAAAAGGCAATTAGCCAGTACCACCCATGGAACATATCCTATAATGTGTTTATGGTTCTGAAATGATTTCCCTATTAGAATGTATCTCTAGTTATAATCAAATATTAGTTTCCCATGATGACCAATTGAAAAATTCCTTTCGAACAAAATGGGGAACTTATGCATATAATAAAATTCCTTTCAGACTAATCAATGCAGGAGAAACCTTTCAAAGATCCATAGACATTGTGTTTACAGTACTAATTGCTAACTATGTAGTCATATATCTCAATGTTGTTATTGTCTTCTCCAATGAAAATAGAGACCATGTATCCCACTTGAGGAAAATATTCAATAGATGCAAAATATATGACTTTTCCCTCAATCCAAAGAAGTCTAAATTTGTAGTCAATGAAGGAAAACTACTGGGATTTATTTCATATAAAGAAGGGATAATGATTGAACCTGAAATAATTGAAGCTATTTCAAAATTTCCATTTCCCCACAATAAAAAAATCCATGCAATCATTCCTTGGGAAAATAAATTTTGTAAGAAGGTTTGTTCCAATTTTTGTTGAAACTATCAATCCTCTTCGGGATATGATAATGAAGAATGTAGATTACAAATGGGAATCCAAAGAAAAAGAGTCATTCATTAATATTAGGGAATATATAGCCAAAGCTTCAGCATTAATGAGCCCATATTTTTGCAAATATTTCATACTTTATACCTTTGCTTCAGATATTGCATACACAACAATCCTCACACAAAAAAATGATGAAGGGAATGAATTCCCAATTAATTTTATGAGTTATGGGCTATAAGGAGAAGAACTAGATTATCCATAGGTAGACAAGCAATCCTATCCAGTATTTAAATAGATCAAGAATTTCATACCATATATGCTCAAATCCAAGACCAAAGTGATAGTACCCTATCCTACTGTCAGAAATATCTTGGTGTAGAAGGATCCAGGAAAAAAAAGAGCAACTTGGATGACTACTTTGCAAGAATATGTTCTAGAGATAAGGATTTCAAATATTGTTAAGGGAAAATGATTGTGCAAGATAGCAACTGAATCAATAGGAAATAGGAATGATGAATATGAACTCTACGAAGATCAAAATATGTTGGAGAATGAATTTTTCTATATCCCTATTAACACATATCCATGGTATCATGAAATGAAGTATTATTTGACTCATGGCGCAAACCCACAATACAAAGAACCAAAAATAAAAGAGATATTAGGCTCAAGTTAACCCAATAACATCTTACCCAGGGGATACTATTTATAAAGAACTATGATGGTTTTCTCCTGAGGTCTTTAGAGAAATATGATGTTGAAAGGGTTCTATTTGAACTACATGATGGTCCAGCTAGAGGACACTTTGGGGGAGACACCACAACAAAAAAAATCCTCAGGGAAGGTTACTATTGGCCCACATTATTCAAACATTTACATGCATATGAAAGGAGATTCCAATAATGTCAAAAATTAGTTGGAAGAGAAAAAAAACGTGTCTTTCCCCTGCAACCAATTTCAATTGAATGTCCATTTCAACAATGGGGTTTGTATGTAATAGGAAAGACTAACCCTAAATCCTCCCAACTACACAAGTACATTCTTACTAATACATATTATTTTACTAGGTGGATTGAAGCAATTTCTCTCAAGGTGGTGAAAACAAATCAGGTGATATCTTTCCTTGAATATTATATTTTAACCAGATTTGGTTTTCTGGAATCTTTAGTATTTGACAATGCTAAATATTTATCTTCATTGAAATTAACTGAATTTTCACTTGAAAAGGACATCAATATTAATATTAAGCTAATTACTATCCTCGGGGTAATGGGATAGTTGATTCCACAAACAAGAACCTAATAAAAATTATAAAAAAGATCATGATAGCACACCAAAGGAATTGACATCTTGCCCTTCCTAATTCCCTATGGGATGACAGAGTAACCCCCAAGTCTTCCATAGGAAAATCTTCAATTTTTCTGGTATATGGATAGGATGTTATCTTACCCACTCATGATTTTCTACCTTCTCTGAAATTATCTCAATATGCCCAAGATAAATAATGCCCAATAATGCATCAAGGGCTAAACATGCTCCTTAATTTGGAAGAATAAATACATAAATCTAGAAAGAAAATGGCACAACATCAAGAATTGATCAAAAGGTGGTTTGATAAAACCTTTGTAGGTAATAATAATTTTCAATAAGGTGATCTAGTTCTTAAATGGGATAATGTCAATGAGATGAAAGGAAAGCACACTATATTCCATAAATTATGGCTAGGCCCATATCAAATACATGAGAAAATTGGGTCAGGAACTTTCAAACTTAGAACATTGGAGGGATACATGGATGATCTCCCTGTCAATGGTAAAATTCTTAAAAATACTTCTTCTAATCATCTGCAGTGAAGTAGTTTTGTACATATTAAGTTTCTTTATTGCTTTGTTTTTCCTTTTGAGTTATGCAAATGCTTTCAGAACAAAGTTTTTCATTTTTTCTTTTATTTTCTGAATTAGTCTACTCTTTTCTTTCAAAATAAAATGTCTTTCTTGATCACTCTTCACTATCCATGCACCAGAACAAAGTTTTTCATTTTTTCTTTTATTTTCTGAATTAGTCTACTCTTTTCTTTCAAAATAAAATGTCTTTCTTGATCACTCTTCACTATCCATGCACAATTTCAAGCAAGAGATTAGGACTGTATAATAGAATTAAAAGTGGGTTCATGTCTTAGTAACTCTTCAAGTGTCCAGAAGTGTGAAAATTTCCTTGCATCACTAGTTAAAAGAAACAAAACATATCAAATGGTCAGAATAACTGGGAATGATCGACTCACAAATGTTTCAATAGGACCCCATGTTATTGAAAATAACTACAGATATTCTGAATTTGCAGATTGTATGCATCTATGGAATCACACTCAGAGTAATCTTGTTGGTTTTCAAAAGAGAAAAGAAAGGGTGACAACCACATATGCCTATGCCTTCTGAATAATCCTTGTGAGAGCTTTACCACTTCACATGAATATAAAGAACATGCCAGAATCTTTTTGGAGAAGAACCATGAGGTCTAAATATTGTCTGAGGCTATCATATCAAATCAACTCTTGTATCACCCTGCTTTGTAAAACACCCAAATTGCAAACGAAATAGTTATATTACATATCTTTAAGGGTGAATATTCAAAGTACCATGCCAAGGAAGTTGAAAACACTATAAATTTGTGTGGGAAGTACAATTAAACCCATTGGGGATATGGATTCTCCCTGGGAATGGGGCTATGCTTGTATGATACTGACAAAATGGTCGCTCGCTGGTAGCGAAGCAATGCTGGGAAAAGAGAGACACAAAACACACAACATCCTATAAACAATCATGATTACTCCTTTGTGGTGTCTTTCTCTCCTGATATTTATGGGTATGAATTAAGTTAATGAACATGTCCCTTATCATTTCACAATAACTACTCAAAGTATCATATTAGCTACACCACTTTCTCATCTTTCAACACAAATATCAATGATGTGGGATCCACAGTACAAGCATGCATGTAAATCTCTCATATCAAGAACAGAGAAAAGTAGTATAATATAGAGGTACCTCTCAAATAAGAGATGACTAGTCCTTCCCAGTAAATCACCATTTGTTATGACTGCAACAACCTCCCTTTACTTTTTCTCTTACAAGAGAAATAAAAGGAGGCCCCTACTAAAATTTGAACACTAATGCCTAATCCTCTACTACTATAAGCCTAATGGTTATTCTTATCTACTTTCAGGGCGTTGGGGGTTTGATCCTTATTGATGATTCCATTTGAGGAGGTTTCTTAATCCATGTGATCTTATGCTTTCAAATACATTTATAATTCTTCTTGTCTTGTCATGCTTCGTAGACATTTGTATGATGGAATTGACAAGTTATCTTTGGGACCTTGTATATATTTCGAACTATTTAATGATCATATATGGCTGCAGAGTTTGATGTTCTTTTATATGTCTTGAATGAGTTTACTTTTTGAATACTTCTTGATTCCTTATACCTTGGTTTGGAATATCATATCATTGCAACATGAGGAATTAAATGGTTGACTTGAATGAATAACACATGTGCATTTTTCATCCCATTGATTGCATGTTATGCATAATATCTTCATTTTTATGCTCTTGTATATTGATCATAATCTTCGGTTTCAAACTCTTAGCTTGAATCACTAGGTCACTAATCCTTTCTATGATTTTGAAATTAGACGCATACAACCATCATGACATTTATCTTTAGAAACCTAGATCATGGATGATTTTTTTGAGAAACCTCTCCTCTTCATTTCTTCATCTTGCAAACAAACCCAACATTTATTCATAAGTTCGTTGAAGTTGAAGTCAAGGAATGTAATTTTTATGATATACTAGCAAGTATCCTCTTCCTTATTTAACAAATTTTATTATGACTATGGTTGCAGGGATAGGGAACCAAGTCAATTTATTACTAAGATTCTTCTGATCTTTTAAGTTTTTAAGAAGAGCATGACTAAGCAGAAGATCATGTACAATTGGTCACTAAACATAGAGGAAACTCAGGAGTAGGGCTTCTGATTAATAAAAGGAAAGGATGGAAATATCAAGGATACTTTGGGAAACCCTATATTTATTTTCTTGATCAATTCAATATTGTCATGCCTATGAAAATCCCTTGATTTTGTTCCTCTTAGACAGGTTTCTCTCTAATTTAGATCTTGGTTCTTGTTGACTCCCACATTCTGAATTGAGATTTGTATTTCCAAAAACCCAATCAGATCTGCTCCTATTTTCATATACCTTATTCTTTATTTTCACTTCTTTTCCAAGGCCCAAATCTTATTGTATTATATTGTGTGTTCAGAATCCTAATTACTCATTTGGAACCTTCATCCCAATCAGAAACCTCAATCATTAGGCTTTATTCTTTTCTCTCACAAACCACCTTTCTTGATCACCCTTCTAAATCCAATTCTAAACACATAATCCATTCCATCTCTTCGATAGCTTTCTGACAACTATAACCATGCTCAAAATGAAGTTCAAAATCAAACATTATGGCCTTTTAAATTTTCCAAGTCTTTCCTTTCCATATCCTACGTGGCACCCATGTGGCACCACATCAATCTTTTCATCTGACCTAAAAATATGTGTCACGACACATGTCCATCCTCCAACGC
>CBVK0100080609.1:0-12473 GCA_900067695.1 Picea abies
GAGCCCGTGATTCTGCCAACCCGCACACCAAGGCATTTTTGGAAAGACAACTAAGCAGAGCAATTAGAAAGCAAAAGGGATAATAGAAAATGGAAAAATTAGAAATGGGGATGGCACAAAGGCCCATTGTTTCCAAATCATCATTTTCTAATCCAATATTATATGCCCCCACTCGTTTTGTATATTTAATTTACTAGCACAGTTGGTATACCTTTACGAAGATTATACCACAGACCCCTCTGTTGTTGCATACAAGAATTCATCTTCCTCCAACCAATATTTTTCTTCCAAGGTAACAGCGTCGAATATACAGTGGACATGAAGGCAAGTTAGTATGAAGAAGGACATGTAAATGAAATAAATATAGTTCTAGTTATTTCAATGTAGCAGTAAAGAGAATACGATTCACATGAGAATAAGCAGAAATATATGTAGTATATACATACAGTCAAAAAGGTGCAAAGCAATAGAACAAGTAGAACAAATTCACAGACAATAAATGAAATACTAAACACTGGAATATGAAATAAGAGTATAGGTATGCACCTCTATAACTCCTCATCTACATTCGGGCGAAAGTGTCCATCGTTCTCTCCAGTCACTATGTTTGTTTAAATGTAGCAATGCAGGAAAAATACAATGGACATGAAGGAATTTAGTATGCAAGAAGACATGTAATGAAGATAAGTTATTATATAGGAAGGTATGAAATATCTACATACAATAAACTAGGTGAACACATATACAGACAATAAATGAAATACAAAACAAAGGAATATGAAATAACAATACAAGCATGTACCTTTGTATCTTCTCTTCCACCGCTGCAGTTAAGACTCCTTCGTTTTCTCCAGTTATTCTGTTTGTTTGAATGTGGGAATGCACAAAATAGAATGAACATGAATAGAAGCTAGTATGCAAAGTAGAACAAGTAATATGTACATACACTAAATGAGATTCAACGAATAGAATAAAAGATATTTAGAAACATAAACCTTTGCTTTTCTCCATCCATGGTTGTAATTATATAAAGTTTTTCCTGCCCAAAACATATTACAAGCCACAAAATATTAAGAAATTGCATGGCCACAACTAAATGATTTTGGTTTTTGTGGCAAAGTATCCAGATATGCTTCAAGACATGGAAATATAATTTTGTAGTATCTTTGGTGTACATCTCATATTTCATACAATAAACTAGGTGAACACATATACAGACAATAAATGAAATACAAAACAAAGGAATATGAAATAAGAGTACAAAATACAATGAACATGAATGGATGTTGGTATGCACCGGAGAACAAGTTATATGTACATACAGTGAATGAGAATCAACGAATAGAGTAAAAGATAGTCAGAAACATGAGCCTTTGATTTTCTCCATCCATGGTTGTAAATATATAAAGTTTTTCCCTGCCCAAAATATATTACAAGCCACAAAATATTAAGAAATTACATGGCCATAGCTAAATGATTTTTGTTTTCTGTGGAAAAGTATCCAAATATGCTTTCAAACATGGAAACATAATTTTGTAGTATCTTTGGTGTACATATCATATCTCAAGTATAAGACAAATTGTATTGTGGTCACACTAGTCTCTGTAGAGGATAAAGAATAGGTATTGTGATATGGGCACATTCCACCATATATGGTTAATAAGTGCGGTTTGCACATGTTTTATCTTAACAAAAAAATAATGGATATTGCAATTGCACATGTAGTTGTCCAATTATTTCTTATGACACTATTTTCTATCATGTCAACATTGAAGTATCAACAAAATTTTACAGCAGAACAGACACGCAAAGAACAAGCGCCAGATCTCGACTTTGCCAGACATGAAAAAATAACACAACCGCAGGTCCACTCACGGGTGCAAGGTCTGAATAATGCAAAGCGCCCCCCCAAAAAAACCTAGCTCCAACTGTTGATGCAGGACTCGAACCTTGCAAAGCCGAAGTAAACAAAATAAAACAAAAAACACCTAACCAACAAGAAAGCACGAACAGGTCCAAATGTAGTCCTAGGGCGTAAAAATCATAAACTTGAACCAAAAAACAACAACCAACGACCAACGAAATAGTGAACCAACGAACAAACAAAAACCATTGAACGAGTAAACAACATATGTATCTCCAATGATTACGAAACTGCAGGCGAAGCACAGAAGGAACCAAAAACATTGGACGAGCATGCTAGTAGAAATAAGCAAACATTATTACTTACAAACTGAAAACATTGAACATCAAAAGAAGGAATAGAAAATGAAATTATGGCATGGAAGCTTACTCTGAAACGATAAATGATAGAAGCAGAGGTCAAATTCTGAAACAAACAATAACTGATGAAGCAACGAAGAAGAAGCACCCACCGAACCAGTAAACAATGTATGTATTTTCAACGATGACAAAATTGCATTCCAAGCCTAGAAAAAGTATGAAACATACAATGCCTATTCAACTGGCGGTGGACAACAATATTGTCCAAATTAACTGCAACATTGTATAGAAATTTTCAAGGAAAAATTTACTCTGAGAAGCCTATTTAAGTAAACATTTAAGGGTGTTAGGTTGTCTAAGGGTCTCGCGGTATGCAAACATTTAAGTTGTGAGACCTATTTCAGGACCTCGCACCATGTAAACATTTAAGTTGTCAGGCCTATTCAAGCACCTCAAAAAAGTGTCAGGCCTATTTAAACCTTCGGTATGCAAACATTTCAATACAAATACAAATGACTAATAATAATAGGACAAATACATTAATAATAATAATAATAAAAAACAGTGTCCATGCTCAGAACTTTCAGTAAAAATATAATAAAAATTAAAAATGAGCGTCTAAGCTCAAAACTTTGGATATCTACACATTTACAACATTCGGAACAACGAAGTTGGCAATAAGACCTCGAATATATTCTCCAATAAGATGATTACATATAGGATTTTTTTTTTATATATATAAAATAATGTTTTACTTATATAGTAAGAACAATACAGATGATACCAAAATTTATAGTGAAAACACAGATTAATATGAAGTCAATAAATTATCGATGACTATAGTCCCTTTTGCCTTCAACACGAACTAATAACAAAGGACTATGCAATATGCATTTTATAGCGAAACAAAATAAAACAAAAATGTACACAATTAAATTGTTTTCCATTTATTACCCTTTATTTTATAAGTGTAAAGTAGATTAAAAACATAAAATATATTCCAGTTCCAATTTAATCTTGTAACTAAAACATAATTGAATTTGTGTAAAATATACATATATTAAAATACATTTTATAATCCGTATATCATAACTGATCATAAAATAAAGACATATAATAATGAAAAAAAAAATCATTTAAGTTGCCTACGCAAAAGTAAATATAATCTCTTATTGTTATTATTTTTATTTTTATTTGAGACAAGCACCAGATTAACAACATTAATAATTCAATATCATAATCGATTAATATATTTTATTTCTACTTCAAAATAGGGCATAAGGTTTGCCAGAATTCAGATTAATTTGGATTGCGTCCAACATGCAAAATTCCTTAAGATTTAATTTTCCACTAGAGAGAGAATGGCGAGCTGTTGAATAACTAGAATTTTATCAACGCGTTCTCTTACTCGATGAAAGGAAGACTGAAGTCAGAGTTCTGGAGGTAGGAGACGATTCTGGAGATAATTAAAGTCTTAGAGAATAATCACGAGTTAACAATAGTTAACGTCGGTTCAACTGTTGCCGACTAGACAGTAATTGGAGAACGAAAGAATTTGTTTGGGTCTACGACGAATTTGCAAAAAAAATCAACACAATTGAGCAGACTGATTTGGCATTGAAGAAATAATTTAGGACGCTCGTTCAGGCAAGGCTCAACCGCTAAGGTCTACCATACGAGAACATAATAACTGGCGAGAGCGTTGTCTTTAGAACCTTGGTCAGATAAATGTTCTGAGCAGTACTACAGAGTCGATAATCAAATAGACTTGTTTTCCAAAGTAATTCAGAAGGAAAACAATATAAAAAGTTTAGGTAGGAACTGGAACGGGCACTACAACTATCTGAGTGGGGAGAAATAAGGTAAAATGATAAGGGCACTAAATCCATTCAGCCAGAATCAACAAGCATTCCAAGGTAGTATCCATACGTCCAAAAGAAAAAGTCAAGGAAAAGTTTGGCAATTAAGGTGATCAAATCGACGAGACGAAAAGTAATTTCTCTAACTATGTGTAATAAATTTAGAAATTTTGGAAGTAAAAGTACATTTTTTGCTAGAGCCCCACAGATTGCTCTCACAATGGAAACCTGTACGCTACTGGAAAACAAGTGTAAGGTTTGAATAAAGGTCTGGAATGAAGAGATTACAATGTGGGAGGATCGTTTTTTTAATAAAAAGAACCAAACAATAAAACTCGAGATTTGGTTGCACCAATGGGTACAACAAATTGTATTATATATTTTTGAATTGGAAAAGTTTATCGAACAACAACAAATTATAAACTATACCAATTTATAACAACTCAACGTATATGATCATAACTTCTTTTGATAGAAAAGAGACTAAATATTATTAAATGAATACATTATTCCAATGCAAAACACAATTGTTATTTGGAATCCTTTCAGAAATTTTTTGTACCGTTGTCATATAATATTTAATCCATTCAACTGTCGAACTTACTCGAAACAAACAGTCCATCAACAGTAAGATTACGATATATATAACCAGAAATACCGTGACTGAAGTATGTAGAGATAAGAGGATAGTCTTTTACTAGAAAACTTGAGCTACGTCCTTTTCTTCACTTGGGCAATGTTCGTCTACCTTTTCGTGTCAATCTAATGACTTCAACGGTACTTCTGAGCCAATGCCAGGGTAATCTTCTTCCCCCTTAGCCCCCGAAGCCGTAAAGGGGTTACACACAAAACTTCAAATCCAACACTAGCACAAGCTTTCCTTTGCAAGGAGAGGCTTCCACCTCTTGCACAAGCTTGTATCCCAACTCACAAGTAAACTTAGTCAATAGAAATCTCAACAACATTTCATTCATCTAGCAATAGAGTAATTTCCCTCATCCTCACCATTCTTTTTATAAGAAAATTCACCTTGATACTTGTCATCTCATGCACAATTAGCTAATGTTTAATAACCTCAACACATGTCACACTTTCCCCAAGTTGTACATGTTGATCCTTTTTAATTTAATTTAATTAAGCATTTTCCCTCACACTCCTCAATTAGTTCCTATATTTTCTTCTAGTTGTCCCTTAGTTCCCCAATTTGTCTTTTATTGTGTCCCCTAACTAATTTATAATTGGAGTTTGTTCAAGAATCTGCTCTTAGTTAGTATTTAAAGGTTTCTTATCTTAAGATACTACTCTATGTTGACAACCCATTCTCTCATGAAAATATATATTTTTAATTAGTTTTATTTATTTATTTATTTCATGCACACATTGTGCAGATGTCTAGATTTGTATTCATATTCTCCTTTTAATAAAGTTTATTTAGTCTAATTCCCTTAACCCATTTTATAAACTTGTTTAGTCAAAAGATCTAGACTTAGACTTTTGGTTATGTTTTCTTGTTTATAACTAAATAATAATTCATATTATTTTATCTACAAAGTCTAAGTATTAATTTTATTTTCTAAGGTATTCTATATTGGCTCATAACTTATTCATGTGACATGCCCTTCAAGACAGACCTCCATGCTCCAAGGGTGTCACTCGTCGTTGACTAGTTTGGAAGCTGTATGATGCTTGGATTCAATACTCCACTTTTCGACCTAGTGTGAGACTAAGGGATTACTAAGGAATAAGGAATCCTCCTTATTGCACTCTCCTCATAAATCTTCGTGACTGAATGTTTCAGTCTTCCCTCATGACAATTTTGAATCTCTCAGAACAAAGTAGTCGTTAACCTTTAGTTTAGGTCATGGAGAGTCTACTAGTAGGCTGTGACATAGATGATGTCACACATCTCCCTCATCCATATGATATCTATGTATGATCCCTCTACTCCATATGTGATTCGTATTAACAAGCGTCACCATGCCTTCATCCACTGACAAAGATAACATTAAAATAACTCATATACATGAAATCAATAACTGAAATCATCACATAACAAGTTCTTAATATATCAAGTACTCATAATTATCTTCAATAGTCCACTCCCTGACTCAATCCAGAGTCCAGGAAATTATGTCGATGCCTTCAACATCCTCATCATGTCATGTTTCCAGCACACTCAGGAATCTCATCATAATACCTTTCAATGCTATACATCAATATAATAACATATCAATTTCCAAAACAAGATCATAGCATATACACGCAAACCAAATTGATAATCATAAAGTACCATGTTTTAAACCAGATCACTTACACGTAAGTGTCCTCAGAGAATAATCAATTTTATGAAATGTGGTTGGTGAAATATGGATGTTACAAACTCCGACAATGTTGGGCCCCTCTCTTGACATAGTGTGGTTGATTGCATGAAATGGTCATTATAGTTTCCAACAGGGTAATATTGTTCATTAACAACATCAATAAAAAATTCCCAAGTGGGTTTGGCCTCAAACATTCTAGACAACTCTGTGGATTTTTTTCTCACAGTAAGTTCCCCACCAATTTTCAACATGGGGAACAACCTTAAGGAGTGCAAGGTGATATTTTCTTTATCGGAAAAATTGTCTATAGAGAAATAATATTCTAGTAGGTTTAACCACTTTTCCAAAGAATCCACATCTATCTAACATTCAATCATAGGAATATCAAAATTATCTTATACCTTGAAAGGGGCGATGCTTCTAAAGTGGTCATTTGATGAAGATGTCTCTACTCTTATTGACAATCATCAAAGTGTTTAGGAAAAAATTTCCATCATTTCATACCTCTATCACATGAGGGATTCTTCAAGCAACGAATTTATATGATATCATTCTCTATCGTCCCTCTTTTGTTATGCCATGGGAGGTTGCTTGGGTGGGTGAAAGTGGTTTTCCTTAAGAGAAACAAGCTCGACACCCAACTCTTTATACCATGACCTCGTCAAGGGCATGCAGTAAGAATCAAAACAAGGATACTGCTCTGATACCACTAATCCATATTGTAGAAGGGATAAAAATGGGTGTTGGGAAATAATTTTGGATGCAATTTTGAGAAATATCATAAGGGTTGAGGAGGTGCGTAGTAAAGACACATTTAGGCTCGAAGTGCGCAGTAAAGGTGCATTCAAGATCGAAGTGCATAGTAAAATTACATTTGGTGGCACATAATAAGATAGAGAAAGAAGATAAAGAAAGGAAATAAATCAATGAGATAAAGCATGAAAAGAAGGATGCATGCGAAAAGGAAGGAAAATCAACATGCAGGAAAAAGGAAGGAAAAACAACATGCAGGCATGAAGGGAGGAAAACCATGCATGAAATATGTGTTGTCGTGAGTTGTAATAAGTCATAAGGAGTTTTCATAGGGTTTTGGGATAAGCTAATAGGGTTTTGATCCATAAACTATGTGTATAAATATGTAATGGGTTGGGAAGAATAGGTTGTTGTTGTTGCTGAGAGAATAGCCTGAGAATGAGAGAGAGTCTATGTTTGAGGGGTTGGGGGAGAGTTTGCAAAGAGAGGATTTCACTGTAGAGCATATGGGAAGGATGGGAAATGATATCGTGATGTATCTATTGTAGTGAAGTTTGCAAGCCTGAGATGAATTTCATGTAGAATAATAAATAAAACAGTCATTGTGGATGTCACCCAAGGATTGGGTGAACCACATTATATTCTGTGTGTGAATGTGTCTTTTTATGTGATTATTCATGAATGTTTTATTTATGTGTGATTATATCTATCTCTTTTTTTTATATGAGTATTGCGCAATAATTATGAAGGTTCTAGTTAATGGTATATGTTGCAATCTACATTATAATGGTACTATATAATTGAGTTTACCAATTAATAAAGGGATAAGATACACATAATATTGTGCACATGGTATATAAATATCAATGAACATGTCAATGACCTCATATCCCTTCATCCTTACATAAATTTGGTTCCTGCAATCCCATTCAATAACTTTGGTTCGACCTCACTTGCTTGCAGGTGATGCTGAAAGGGTTAGTATATGAAGGGTTTTCTTGGTTAGGTAACTTGAACCTAGGGTCTTACAATCGCGCGCCAATAAATGGTTCTATTGTCAGGACCCAAAATTTGTAATTGAGGGAATGTTTTGGAGGATAAATAAGAAAGAGATCGTCGAATGGCTCGAAAGGAAGGAACGAGAAATTTTCCAAGGAGAGAATAGAAACCCTTGTATGAGCGATGAACAATGTTTGCCACGGTATGTGTTTATAGAGTTTCATGATATTTTCGTTGGTGAATTCATGATTATTTTAACTGAATGATTATAAAGGTTAGTGGATATTACTATAAGATATTATACTACAACACCGAGGAACTAGACTCCTATGTTGGTAAGACAATTGAACTCTATAAGTAATAAGAATTCCCATGATGTTGATTTCTGGTTGAAAAACATACACGAGGGTTATATTATAGAATTTGCAGTGGATTGTACCTAGTAATACAATGTTTCAAAAAGGGATTTCTTCAAGGGTGAGCACAAAAGGCTTATGAAAGAATTGGGTACCTAGATAAAGATTTTCTTGTGCGACAAATGTGTGATTACGACGACATCTGACTACTAAGGGGATTTGTGCACATGTGGTAACTAAGGTATGAACAAGAGATAATATGAAGGTAGTAAAAAATGAAGCAATAAATGAAGAAGGAAGGGAGGAACTAAGGATGCAGAGAAATGAAGAAGGTGTATCAGAAGAGAAAGACGAGTTTGGAGTACTGTGTAGTGGAAGAAGGTACAAGAGGTTGAAGGTTGTGGATAATAAAAGAGATTTGCACATTGAGTTTGAGAGGAGAAAAACTTGCACAATAGTCCATATCATGGAAATTCCGCACATAGAAGGAGATGAAGAGGTGTCTTAGTTCAGTCCTATAATAAAATATTCATTAATTCCTACTCAGAATGGATTTTGTGTCTATTCGATGACCCCATGTGCCTCACCTAGATCTTAAGTAACATTTGAGGATTTGTCAAAAGAACTTATAGTTAGCAGAGTAAGACATATAAGTGGAAGTAGTGCATCGATTCAGAGTCAACCATCATCACTGAGGGGAGGTAATAAAAAAAACAACATGGTAGGGTTAGACAACACATTGAGACTTGTTGAGATCTAGGGAGTTTGGTTGGAGGACCTAGAACAACATCTATTTGTATGTGAAACAATTTGGTCTATGAACAATGTCTAGGATGAGACCATAAATATTACAAATTTGGTAAAACATTAGAAGCTTCATGTTGGTATGGTATATGAATATACCGAGTACCACACCTATAGGACAAGAAAGGACTACAGTATATATTACAAAAGAATTTTTGAAAGATTTCAAGAAGCCAAAATGTAAGTTGTGGTACATTACAGAGTTTAGGAAATCAAATAAGTGGAGAATGAATAAGTTTGGGAATATGATGGTTTAAGGATTTGTTGGGTAGATTGAAATTTTAGATTCTTGAGAAAGAACAAGGAGAAACATTTATTGAAAGACTATTTCCACACATTCTCTTCCCACTGATACAAAAGAAGGCTACGTCGTAGCCTAAATATTTGTATATTACAATGAAGATGTAATAATCTCCTGTAGGAAAGGGTGGTGCGATGGAATAATTCTAGACACAGTTATATTCCTTGACCATTCAATTAGCAGAGAATATAAAAATGAAGGAGAAGTTGTTGGACAATTGGTTGTCTTTGATTTCAACTAGCAGTGGTTGTCAATAATGTCAACCGATGTGATGGGTGTATTTGGATAATTCTCCAAAGTGGTCCTGTTATGGCGTAGCTCTAAGAATGGCCCTCATGGGAATATGTGTTGAAGAAGTCTACAAGAAGCCCATAGGCATTGTCATGAAACCCGATGTTGTTTGAGGAATAAGCTCGTGAAGGACAATGTTAATGCAATTAACATAGTCATAGATATATATTCCTTGTTTTTTGTTTCCGGTGATAGTTTGTACACCACATGGCTCCTCACGGTTGAGGATTTATGAGGTCATGAAGTTGGAAGCCCCAAAGATGTGTTATGAAGCCCCTATTTGGTTACAAGACAATTAATGAAAAGGTTAATTGGTTGTAACAAGAAACCCTTGACGTAGGGAAATAAATTAATTAGAAAAGGTATAAATACCCCTCAAGGAATCTTTCATAAGTAAAATTCACACACATCTCTATTGATTATATTTTTCGACAACAAAAATATTCCAACATAGGACAAAAACCTTCAGTAACTTCTGACACAACTAGATCAAATACCAACACACCGATGTTTTGATGTGGTAAAACCCCTATGGGGAAACATCCATGGCCCCAACAAACATGGACACTTGGAGGAGTTTATTAATGAAAAAGAAAAAAATTACAGAGAGATTTTACAAGACAATTTCTCACAATCGATCATCAGAAAATGACCCTCCATGCTCTTTAAACAGAGATAATGGACCAATTAGGTGTTAAGCCATGGATCAATGGCTATTAATATTGAGGAGAATATTAATCGTTGGATCACTCTATGTCGGGAACATATCATGACCGACAGATTTCCTAACTACAAATGCATACTAATGCATACTAAAGAATCACACTAAGAAACACACTTTTACCTAATGAGAGATTAGACCAAGTAGATCTTAACTAACTCCTAAGTGTATAAATATCCTAACATATCTATCGTGTGAAGAACTTTTGGTCTATTGGAGAATCTAAGGTTGAGTCTAATATTGCAAGTTTGAGGTTGCGAAGGAACGTCGAAGATGAAATTCTCGGAGTTGTAGAAAATGTGAGTAACCCTAGTTTATGAGGTATCTGTGGGTTACAATTCAGAATGACATAAATGTACATAGGATGTAGTGGATAAAAGCATGTATATCCAAGGTAGTAGAGAAGAAAGTTGTGGATCTATGAAAAGGGTTTGAAAAATATAGTATCTCTTGTTTACTGAATATTGCATGCACCAGGTTGGTTTATTGATATGAGAATGCATGCACTGGGTCTTGTTCATGAGTGAAGGTATGTATTTTATATGTTCGGTTTAGGGTTGTATCATGGATGGTATGGCACATTCTTCATTCATTTCTTGGAGACCCTTTTTGGTATATGGTTGTATATGGTTGAGGTCCATGTTTTGGTGTCACTAATACATGCTTGAGACCAGGGATAATTTTAAGGATCGAAATTTATATTAAAATGTAGAAACATGGGCTAATTTTACTAGTCCTTAATATGAAAAAAGTAAAATGTTTGACGATAGTTTGTTTTTAAATATTCAAATTTATAAGGATTTCATATAGTTTCTATAAAATTTTGGCGATTTATAAGGTAAAATAATTTTACTCTATGGAATTTGGGCGAATCAATTTTAGAAAAAATTGAAATTAGCGAATCTTTCTTGGGGAAAAACCATGAAAAATTAACCCATTTTCGAAATTTAGCCCCTAAAATCATCTATGCTTAAGACATATCCTGGGTACATTGTATCTGGTTCATTGATAGAGGCACATATTTGTGACCATGGCATATATTTGAGGCATATCTTATGGTATATGGTATGATTCATGCTTGAGGTACATTGTGGTACATGGTTTTGATCCTTAATGTTGACATGGTCTGTATGTGTGGATCTGGTTGATATATCAGTTACATATATAGTGACAGGGACCATTTTTATGGAAATATTCCCCTCCATACAAGTGAGCTTTCCCTTGGAGTAAATACCTCTAATACCAAGACAAAAAAACAAAAGTGGACACTAACATCCCTTTGAATTTGGTTTAAGTAATCAGAAAGAGAGAGAAAGAGAAAAGGTTTGATGCACCTAGTTTCAAAGTTTGTCCTTGTTGCTTCCAATTTGAGCTTGATCTCCAAAATCCTTAGCACAACTTGATACCTTCAATGCAATAGAAAGAAAAAAAAAACAAATAACTCATAACATACAATATTATATCAAACAATTTCATCTACAAATATTGAAGGAACAATAGACAAGCACATGCAAGAATACACAAGCTTGAAATAAATAGGCCAAGTATACTAAAATGAGAACCCAAAGAGAATACTTACAAAAATGGATGATTATCCAACACTCCTCCAAGCTCCGCTAGTCCAGCCCTTGCACGATGCTACCGAGATCATAATTTTGATATCGAAAAGCTTCATTCTTTCTCGAGGTAAAGCCTTTATTATATAGGATATGGAGGCTTAACCACCATGGAAAATATCACTCACTAGATCCACTAAAATGGGATCTCCAAGATTTTTAGGGAGAAAATATATCTCAAGGATTTTAGGGAGAAAATATCTCTCAAAGATTTTAAGGAGGAAATATC
>CBVK0100080651.1:0-27152 GCA_900067695.1 Picea abies
TGCAATAAGCATGGATTTTGTGTTGGGACTGCCAAGAACACAAAGAGGATGTGATTCCATATTTGTGGTGGTGGATATATTTTCAAAGATGGCACACTTTATCCCATGCCAAAAGACCAGTGATGCAACCCATGTTGCAAATCTATTTTTCAAGGAAGTTGTGAGACTTCATAGCCTACCCAGAAGCATTGTCTCAGACAAAGACACAAAATTTGTTGGTCACTTTTGGAGAACACTGTGGAAGAAGTTGGGGACGGATTTGTCCTTCAGCTCAGCTTATCACCTCCAAACAGATGGACAGACTGAGGTGGTAAACAAAAGTTTGGGAAACTTTTTGAGGAGCTTGGTCACTTAACATCATAATCAGTGGGATCAGATTCTGCCACAAGCAGAATTTGCATACAACGACTCACCAAAAAGGAGCACTGGAAAGAGCCCATTCTAGATATTGTATGGAATGCAACCTAGAGGAGTACCTGAGTTGAGAGACTTGGGACAGAGTGGGATCAGAATCACTGGAGAAGAAGATTTTGCTGCAGAAATGCAGAAGCTCCATAGCCAGATCAGAGGACAATTGCAAAACTCTAGCCAAGAATACAAGCACAGATTTCATCACCATCACAGGGAGCTTCAATTTGAAGTAGGAGATCGGGTTTTGGCACATCTCATAAAGGAAAGGTTCCCTAGGGGAACATATAACAAATTAAAAATGAAGAAGATAGAACCATGTAAGATCTTAAGGAAATTTGATGCAAATGCCTATGAGATTGAGTTGCCAGATGATGTGGGCATCTCACCAATATTCAACGTTTCAGACCTGTATCCTTATAGGAAATATGACGCAGAGGAAGCAAAAAATTAAGAGAATGTTTGGTGGGAGAAACAAATGCCTATAGCAGAAAAATCATAGATGGAGAAGATCGTTGATCAAAGAATTGGAAAAAAGACCAAGAGGAAGCCCTATCTTGAATATTTGGTCAAGTGGAAGGGACACCCAATAGAAGATGCTAGTTGGGAAAATGAAGTTGATATCCAGAAGCATGGAAATTCGGTGCAGGAGCTCATGGACAGGAGTCCATGAATTTTTTTCTAGGGGGAGTATGATTCAAGAGCATCGTCAACGTCATCAACGAGTACACATGGCAGGAAATCTCACCACTCAGGAATCATTTCAGAATCTCAAACACTGGGAGTTATTGCGAATCCTTTGGGGAGTTGATGAAGAACAGAAGAAGATCAAACGCTTAGAGGTGGAGTGATCATGAGAGATCAGGGAGTTTCACTCCGAGTCTTGAATGTAACTAAACTTAGGTAGCAGTTAGGTTTTTGTTTTGGAGGTAGGTGAGTAGTCGGGGGGAACCCTAAGGACCCTCTGAATTAAATAGAGGTTTTGTACGCCCAAATGAGGCTGCTACGAGTTAGTAGGAATTTTCTAAGTTTGAATTTATTGTTTGATATTAGTTGTAGCCATTTTACTTTTGAATGAATATGACAGAGGAAAATTGACCCAAATGCATAGTACTGTTACTGCTTGCAATTCTTTGTTATTGGATTTTCATAAATGAAAGAATTTCGTTATGAATGGATGACACTGTGCATGTCAATATAAGTTTCAATTGTTTCTCTTATGTTGAGTGAGTGCAAGGTGTGCACACCGAACTCAAGGAGTGCGTTGATGGGATCTGTTTTGATTCCAAAGCTCATAAGAGATAGCGCAAAACTTTCCCTTTGCAAGGAGTGCAAAGCGACTGCTGCAAGGCGTGCACAGTCACCCAAAAGAACTAAGTCTTGTGTAAGAATCTGCTACAAGGAGTGCACAAATCTAGAAGCTCAGGAGGAGGAGCTACATCAACTGCTAGATTAGCTGCAGGGAGAAATCTGGGTCATCAGATCAGAGTCTATATAGGAGGAATGCGCACAAGGGGAGAACAGATCTCGTTCATTGGATCTAGACACGAAGGACCAACAACCGTTGGATCCAAGTAAGGAGCACGTATATTAACCCTTTAAAAGTGCACAGGAGAGGCAGAATCGTGAAATCGTAAAATTTCGAAGTCTATCGGAACCGTCCATCAAGAAGGGACATGTGGCGAGAGATTAGCGTTTCGCTGAATTTGCAATTGGGGGAACCAGAGGTAGGAGTTGTGAAAACTCGCGAAATCTGAAATTGCGTGGCCATCTGGACCGTCGGACCACGGAGAGTTAAGGACCGTTGATATGACATGAGGAGATTTCGGGAAATCGGGGATCGGGAGAAGGGAGGTGAGCGATCCTCCAACTTCACGAAATGCGAAGTCCCAAAACACGAAGGAGACAATAGGACCATCGGATCATATGGATTTTGGACCGTTGATATCACGTGCGTGGAGCCTAGATTTCGAGTTTCGAAAATCATGAGGACGAGCAAACAAACCTTCCAGGGGCACAAAACGCAAAACTGCGAAGTGCTTGAGAGGTTGGGCCCAGGTCACAGTGAGGGGTCACATCGTCGAAGGATAAGGGAGGAGCTAGCATGCGCTAGGCCCCGCGTCGAGATTTCAAAAGTCAGAGAATCGGAGTTGTCTCATATGCAAATACCCAACATGAAAAATCGCGATGCACCTTTGGTTAGGCGGGTGGTCACAGTCTTGGTCACGTAACAGAAGGAGCTTAGCCAGGGAAGAGTGTGCTCGTTTGGTGTTGAAATTTCAATAGCGTTAAGGAGAGGGCTCGTGGGTCTCATACGACCAATGCATTTAGAGAAAGGACCTGTGTAGGTTGATTTGGGATCCATCTGAGACCCGAAGAGTCGATTCGACTCAGTATCTTGATCGATCCTTGACCGGGAGGTCAGCAGCCCCGACGGGAGAAAGGGGGGGTCTGCATCATTTACTCTTTCAATCTATACATTGTCTGTGGATGGTAAGTAGTACTAAAATCAAGATGGGTTCCTAGGTCTTCAAAACGACTCTTCTAAGAGTTAGATGTAAACTTGGTATATATAAGATACAAATGATTTGAGTAACCCATGCAATCTGAATATTTCCCTCATCAATATCCTTGCAATATCATCAATCTTGTTAGTGGACTTAACATTAATAAAATGTTCTACTTTGGATAACTTCTCCACCACAACCATGATAGAATCATGTTGCTTTGATGTAGTTGGTAACCCAGTAATAAAATCCATAACTATTACCCCCCATTTTCATTCTAGAATTGGATAAGGCCACAATAACCCTATTGGATGTTGATGTTATGTATTGACTTACTGACATCTCATACAATTGGCAATGTATTTAGCAACATCCTTCATCATCCCATGCCAAAATTGTTTATTTATTGTTGTAGAAATTATTTTTTTGTAGCCTCGATGGCTATAATATGGCATTTTATTTATTTCATCCATTATAACTCTTCTCAAATTCAAAGATTTGGGAATGTACATTCTATTTTTATAAATAAGAAGCTCGCCATCATTAAATTGATAGCCTTCATATTTATTTTCTAATTTTTCTTGTTACAATCCACATTTCATGTGAGTATGGTTTTCATCATCAATAAAGGAGTCAATAACTCTCTTCTTTAAATATGATTTGCAAATGCTAATTGATGCCACATGAATCTTTCTATTGAGCACATTAGAAAATTTATTTTATTTTTTCTTTATGTGCTTGATTTCAAAATCAAACTCACAAAGAAATTTCAGTTGTCTAACTTGTCACGCATTTAAGTTTGGCTACTCAAATAAATACTTCAATCCATTATGATTAGTTCTAACCTTAAACCTCTTTCCCATTAAATAGTGCTTCCACATTTTCAGAGCATGCACCATTGCAACAAGTTCCAAGTCATGGGTAACACAATTTTTCTTTTGTTCTTTCAACTTTCTTGAATCATAACAAACTACATGATTATCTTACATAATCACACCACCAATTCCTTCTCACAAGCATATGTGCACACAACGATATCCTTATTAGGATTTGTAATTTCTAGAATTGAAACACCAATGAGGAGGTTCAATTGTTGAAATCTCTCCTCACATCTTTATGTGTAGTTGTAATTAACTCCCTTCTTATACAAGGAAGTGATTGGGTGTGTAATATTAGAAAGTCTTTCCATGGATCTTCTGTAATAACCAGTAAGACCCATAAAATATCTCACGTTTGTTACACTCTTTGGAGTGGACCGATTCATTATGGCCTCAATCTTCTATGGATCCACAAATAATCCCTCTTCTAAAATAGTGTGACTTAAATAATGAATTTGTTTTTGATAAAAATCACATGTACTAGTTTTGCATACAACTTCTTTTTCCTTGGCACTTGCAAAATCATTCTCAAATTTTCCACGTGCTCTTTTTCATTCTTAGAATAAATAATGATATCATCCAAGAAGACCAATACAAACTTATCCATGTATTTGCAAAAAACATTATTCATGAGACACATTAATGTAATTGTTGCATTAGTGGGACCAAATGGCACCACCACAATTCATAGTGGCCATACCTTGTTCTAAAGGTTGTCTTGTGAATGTCTTATTTTTTAATTCTTACTTGATGATAACCAAACCTTGAATCAATCTTTGAATAGACTTTTTCTCCCTTCATTTGGTCAATCAACTCATCAGTTTAAGGTAATGGATACCTAATCGTCATTGTGAATTTTATTTAGATGTCTATAATCAATGCGCAACTTGAGATTTCCATATTTCTTATTCATAAATAAGACAGGTGATCCCCATGGAGATACACTTGCTCCAAGTATGAGATCAATTATGAAATCAATATCCTTCTAGGAGGGCCCTAACACTTCATCAGGGAATACATCATTGAAATCTTGTAAGGCAGGATAGTCTTCATGCATGGAACCTTTATCCTTTATTGAATCCAATATATAGGATGCATATAATTCTAGAACATTTCTTCAACTATAATGTTGAAATTTATCTAACAAGTATTTATTTTGGTATTTTCCTTGGGTTTCCGTATTCATAGATGAAATAAAAAGTCTTGTTGTAGTAATCAACTTTAACTCGATGTGATTCCAACCAATCCATAACGATGAGAATATCATAAGAACCAAGTGGAAAAACATTAATGTTTCCCATGTGAAGAGTCCATTCAGCTCTAACGGACATCTGTCCACAATTTCACTAACCTTTCTCTTGATTCTAGTGGCTAGGTAGACTAGCCATGACTTACTAAGATTTCACTTCTTAAGAGCACAAGTTTTAACAATTTTAGAAGTAACATAATTGTGACTAGATCCAAAATCAATTAAATGGAAATGGATTACTTAGCAATCTTACCTTTCACTTTAACCACATCTTATTGGTGATCCGATTGGCGGTCTTTTAGTGTAGCATAGATCCTATGAATAGTCTTTTATACATCATCAACATTTGTATCCTCTTAAATGTTGTGAACATTCATGTCATTCTCCTTTTGATGTGGACAATTTCTAAGAAAATGATATTCTCCACATCCCCAACATTGGATAGGCTCGCTTGGCCTTTTTCCTACTGACTTGGCTAGATTTGCTATATTTTGAGCTTGGTGATTCTATTGATTCTTGCAATGGGAAGGATTGAACCCTTTATTTCATTGTTCAAGCTTCTCCTTCTTATTTTTCTTCTATGTCTTGTGGAGTTTCGCCTATCTTTTATTCTTATCATAACAATACTTATCATTTCTAATGGTTTTATCCAAGGTTTGAGGTTCATTGAACTCAAGTTTGTCTCTATAAGAATGAGGTAATCCACTTAAGAGATGTTGGATATTCACTTTCACATCCATGATATAATTGACATACCTCAAAAACTCCAAGAATTTATTTATATATTCAACCATGGTCATTTGGTTTAATTTTATCTCATGGAATTCATTGGTTTTACCGTCATAGTATCTATCAAAAAGACACTTCTATTGGAAGTGCTTCCTAAACTTCTTTCAAACAATCTTTCACACATTAATTTTCTTAACTTGTCTGAGATGCTCCCAACAAATTGAAGCTCAACCATTCGGAAGAATATGGCCACTCTAGCCTTCATGTTTCCAAAATAATCATGGACTTGGAAATATTTCTTCATCCCAAAGAGCCTAGGCCTCAAGTTCTTGTCTAGATTCAATTCCATCATCAAATATAGGAGGTTTGGCCTTCCAAAATTCTCCATGTAAATTTTCTCTAAAACAAATCCTCCTCTTATGCTCGCAGAAACAAGATCTTTAACTTCTCAAGGATTCTTTAGAGGCATATGACTCATTAACAGAGGATTTTGATAGTGTGTATGTCCCATATCTGGAGGTCTTTCTTGTGTTATGGGACCTCTTGCAAGAAGTTTCTTGAATTGTTCCAAGTTCCACCAGCATTATTTGAGATCTTCCCATGATGGATTTGCTTCCTTATATCTTTCAATATTTGGAGCATGGTATCATTCACCTACTTTTGCTCCACCTAAGCTTTAATCAACTTTTAATTTCCTGCTTTTCAACTTTGTAATTCCACTCTCAAACTCCTTGTAGTATTTCAATATCTTGAGCAATCATTTGATTTTTGTGTCCATTGGACTCTTTCTCTGCAATTTCATCCTATATATTTTCAACCATGGCATCTTCTTCATATTCATAAGGATCATATGCATCCTCCATGGTGATAGGACCAACCAAGACCAAGCCTCTGTTAATTTAGTTATCGTTAATTTTGGCCTCTAATTTTTTTTTATATAACACTATATCTACAATAGTATTCGTACAATTACTTATTTTAGATACATTTATTCTCAAACTTGTAGAGAATTTTTTTTGTATGCATTTTGGAAACTACCCATATTGACATTTTGTGTCAAATCAAGGTTGCAGCCTCTTTTTCTTCCCAAATTTTGGAAAAATCGAAAGTACTTCTCCCGAATATAAATCTCTAGGCTTGTTATCCTATTTATTAGATTTTTAATTAATTATTGTACTCGTGCTCAATTAAATTTTTTGCCCAAATTTATGCACTTTTTATTGGTGCAATCAAGGTCAAAGACTAATGTCTTCCAGTTGTAGAAGGAAATCCATTAAGAACCTTTTTTTTTTATGTAACTAGCATTGATAATAATTCTAATTGGGAACACCCAACAACCTTCATCTTAGTGATCCACTGCTATAGTCATTTGCTACATCAATATGGAAATGTCAACTTTACACTTTTTGCACTTTCTCCAATGTTAGAAATTTGGCAAAATTTGTTATCTTTCAAATTATGCAAAACTAGAAAGTTTTCAAAAGGTAATGATAAAATCCAGACTGCAGGGTTGGCTAAGGTTGGTTACATGATAGAAGCTTTTGATTTCAAGGAATTGGTAATGTGGAGTGCCAAGAGGTTCAATTCAAAGCACATAATTGTAAATATTAAAGAATAGGTGAAGACTCGAGTGCCCCTCACTCCCTTGATGTTAAGGAAACTGATATGATTCCCTAAACTGACCAGACCCTCCAAGCTTCTTGAAGTTGATGCCTTTATGGTTTCACAAGGAGGTGGTATTTATATTTTGAGAGAGTACCTTGCATAACCCTTGGCGATAAATTCTATGACTTACGAAATTGAAGTAAATGACTTGGTTGAGCCTTATCGATAATTGACTTGGTTTTTTTCTCAAAAAATTAACCAAGAGAAAATAACCCAAGTCCCCATATATGTGTTATATGCCATTCATTACAATGTGCAAAGAAGATGTCATTTTTTATTGCAGAAAAATTATCTCAATTGAGGTTCCCCACAAGTTATAAAATTTCATCAAGACTAAAAGATTCTTCATCACATCATACTTGGTTTTCACACTAGTTTTGTATAATACCTTTGAAAAAATGGTCCCAATAAGAGATATTGATTAAAAAGTGGACCTAATTCAATGGTACATAGCTTTATTGAAGCACAAGGTCCCATTTCTCTTTTACAGAGTCCAAGATTCTTTTTCGATAATATTTAGACATATGTTGACAAGGAAGGAGCCAAAGAGGTTAACCTCTGGAGCTAGTGATTTCCTCATAGGGAGAGGTGAATAATTTTATGGGGAACATTATACATATATTGGACTTAATGGATTTGAAAGAAATCCTTATCTCCTCCCAAAATTTGTTTGTGATCGATTATTCTTAATTGAGATTTGCTTACGAATAAAAGATGGTTAACATTCTTCAAAAAGAAGAGGAAAAAATAAATTTATATCCACCCATTTTAAATTTGTTGGATTTTTTGTAAAAGTATCACAAATTTAACTAAAATTGCTCAGGGTTTCAATTCTTCTAGTCTAAAGGAGGTTGAGGTTGTGAAGGGTTTCAACCCTGAAGGAACTTTCGAAACCCATGCAATTTAAATTGGTAATAGTGCTTTTTTTGTTGGGAATAGAAAATCGTGGAAGATGTTGGGGACAATGAACACTATGATATGGAATTTGGTAAAGCCCCTAAATTTCTTTCCCATGTGTGCAACCCTTGTATCATAATTAAAGATGTCATCTTTCCTGATGATATTCGTACTTTGGTCAATTCTAATGCTCAATCAAAAAGGAAAATTCTTTGAGAAAAGGAAGAACGAGACGTTGTTGATGATCCTAGCAATGGAGAAAAATAGAGAGGTAAGTCTATAGTTAGTGGTAGATGGAATTTAGTTTCTCTCTGTCAAAAATACATTTCCCCACCTTAAAAAAAAATTCTCTACCACCCACTAACAATAGAAGAAATAATGCAGTTGGAGTAGGTTCTAGTAATGATGGTGATGGGGATGATCCCCGTAAAGATAAACAAGAAATTGGGCATGCCCACCACCTGTATCCCAGAAAGAATGAGGTCCTCAAATGATGCCTAGGGTGGAAAATTTGAAGCATAGGGAAACAATGCCAATAACATGGAATTAAGTTATTTTGATAAATTGTAAGATTGGGAAATCATGTAGATTAAGGAAAACAATTTGCATAGTTGGTGTGATGATGCAAGATGAATTACCTACTTTTGAAGACAAATATGTCACCTTACACCATGCAATTTATAATAAGGATTCCAAAAAACTAGGATGTTGTTATAGACACTAAGGGATTAGAACCCATTGGATCTCTAAAAATGCATTAAATAGCTAGAGATATTTTAACACATCTTGTAAATGAGTAGCAGTGTGAGTAGGTTGAAAAAAAATATCGTTAAGATACTAGAGGCTTCCTTGAATCTCAATCCATTATTCACACAACCTCTTGTCATTAGGGAGCCCGGTGTTAATCTTGACAACACACCTAAGAAATCCTTGAAGGAAAAAGGAGCCTAAGAACTATTGATGTGATTCTAGGAGATTGTTCCTACTAACATTGGAGAAAGAATGGTTTTATTATTTGAATTATGGGAGATAACATGTATAGTTTATATACTTTCTAGAAGGATTCATTTTCTAAAAGAATTTCTTCAATGTTGAGTTACAAAAAGATGTTTATTTTAATGAAAAAATTGTTTGTGCATTTATCAAAAAGCTCATTGATATGAGTGAACACAAAAGACAAAAAGAGAACTTACCAAACAATAGTAGATTGAAGAAAATTTGACATGGATGGGATTGTAGAATTGACATATTGCAAGGATTGATTGGTACTTGTGGAATATTGGAACATGGAAGAAATTTTCTATTCTTCAAAACAATCGATGTTGTGAAATAATTAGAGGGACCTAGCCTCATAAGAAATGACAAGCATGTAAAGGTGGTAGTTGTGGAGGGGATCATTCTCGATTCTGAATGAAAACAAAAAAATGAATTTTACATGGGATCTTAGAGAATCCTCTAATAATCAAGTAGAATCTTATGCACTATTTTAGATTTTACTCCTAAAAATCGAAATGGGAAGTAAGAGTCTAATAGTTATTGGGGATTCAAGCATAATTATTAATATAATGTTATCAAAATCCTCCTCTTTCAATAATATGATTTCCTCCATTATAGCTCGCGATCTAAAAGGGAAGCTAGTAGTTTTCAAAACATCTCATTTTTCCAAGTCCCATGAGATCAAAATCATAAAGCAGATGCTCAAGTTAATGAGGCCACTTCTCTCAAAGTTGGTGTGATAAAGAAAAAATGGGTGTTACATTACCACCTAGTTCCACAATCAAGCATGTTACAAAGTCATGACACGTATCATGTCGTTTATGAATAACACGTCTCATTTTCAAATTCTATGGATTGCATATAAGGTGAGGGGATATGATATGACATGCGCGTCAACTCTTCACATGCTCATTCTTAATTGCACCATGTCCTTTAAATGCTACGCTGAGGTTTATTGTTACAGTGGTGGGATAGTGGAGTTTGAGTTGGAGGAATGCTCTGAAGGATGGAATAGTCTTGGCATAAGACTGGTAAGAACCTCTCTTTCTTTATGGATTGTTCTATGGAATTTATGCCTCTAGGATTTTGGTTTAGGTTGCCACACTCTAGCCTATGAAATTTGGTTACTATGTGTTGAAATCTCTTGTTGGTTTTTGAATATTCGCTACATTCTTGAGCCCAAGGGTCTAATCCTTTTCTTGGTTGTTCAAGGTGCTTGTGATATTGTTTCTTCAAAGGTGAAATGCAGGGGTCTCTCTCTTGTTGGTGATTGGGACACATTTTCAATGGGTTTTGGTGTTTTGGTGTTTTGGTTTGCATCTCTTTTGGTCATTTGGTCCTTTCAACACACCAAGTGACATGGTTCTTCTGTTAGATTGGGTGAACATTCAGGTTTATCCAGTGTCTTGGTTTCATGGTCACAGGTCGAAATTGAATACCACGTTAGTTAAGAATTGACAACCTTGTTTTGTCAAGTTTTATGAACTCATGGATTATAAGAAGGCCCAAGATATTTGGATATCCCTCTTAGGCATGAAGAGTCCATTCAGTGTATTAGGACTTCCATTTTCCTAGTTACTTAAGAAGTCCATTAGAATGAGCACTAGATTTCTATTCAAAATTCCATAATCATGAATACTCTAGCTCAAGAAAAACAACAAATTGATTCTGCAGAAGTGGAGTGTAATATGCTCAAAAAAATTGGTTCTCAATTTAAGTAAAAGTTCTCAGTCAGTGGCCTCAAATTTCAGATTGTCTACAAACTATGTTCATTCGGATTTTAAGGATGAGGACATTGTGCATCAGATGTTGAAAGACATGGATATTGGCAACCATGAATCTCATCCAACGAATCTTGGGCTAAAAGAGGCAAAAAGTCACCATGTATTTTGTTAAGTGTTATGTTTCGCAAAGTAATTAGAATCATAGAAAAAATACATGTAAGAAATATTGGGATGTAGTTCTTGTGTACATAAGTATTCTTTGTTTTTCGCAGATAATGAGCTAGCAATTTTGCTTGAAATATAAGGCTAGCAATTGTTGTAACCTTTTTGTTTAACCTTGGCTACAACTTTTTATATGATATCAATTCTCCCAGTTTAAAAAAAAAATGGCAAGCCTACAACAAAGGAAGAGATGGAAGAGAAAGTGAATAACGCAAAATCAACTATAGGTTCAAAATTTGATAGTCTCACAAGTTTTCCTAAGACAAAAATAAGAAAATGGTTGATAGATTTTGTTACAGATAACACAGAGCATAGTTCCATTTGCTCATGAGAAATGTTCCATTCTAAACACTATTGAGAGTGAAATGCTTTCACTTCAAACGAAAGAAGAAATTATTGTGGACCCCTTGTATGAGTATATTGAGATGTGGGTTAATAAAGAAATGGAGATGATATCCAGAGTTTCCTAAGTCTATAAAGCACATTGTGAAATTTCTTAATTTCATGAAACAACTATGGTAGTTAAGGTTTGTGGAGCATATACATCCTATAAATATAAGTTTGGAGAAGAAATGGTTTAGATTCTAGCATTTTGCCTCTACATTTTGTGAGTGCATATGTCCAAGCCTTCCCTTTTCCATTTTCTTCTTCTCGTTCACAATCATTAAGTCATCTATTTTTTTTTTTTCACAAGCTTATGTTAGGGAGGTTGACTTCTAATTCTCATCTTTATTTCTTTATAGGTTTTTCTACATTTATGGTATGTGAGAGCCCATCCTTACCTGTAAAAGGTGAACGCTTTTATTTATATTGTTCATTTAGATCATGGGAGTCATATAATACCATTGGCAAACATTATTTCTAATTTGAACAAATTTCACATAACAACCTAATTATTATTGTTGTTTAAAGTAAACTCCATAGAAAGTTATCAAGGAGCACCTAGCTTTTATGGTTTAAGACTTTGTATTACAAAGTAGAAATCTTGAGCATGTGTTCCTTTACATCACTATGATATTAATATTTAAATCATTTAAATCTTTATGAAAAGATTACTATTACTTAAAGCTTTAAATCATGTTTTTCATCTTAAGCATTGTGTTGGATGCATCTTCTTCTTTTTTTTTTTGCTCAGGGGAATCGGTAACAACGGCAGTATCGTACTCGCGTGACACGGGGTCGAATCCTGCCGGCTGCCTTATAACCCCTGGGGAGAAACGCACATCCCGCAAGCACGCCCTTCGGGTAAAGCGGGGTGAGAATCGACCTTGAGACCTCCATTTTACATAGTTCCTGCCATTTACACGGACTTGCCAATCGGTTTACACCCCTGCGGGCAACCAATTCCCATTTTCATTCTTCTCTATATGATCTAATTCTTCATCCATATTCTTGATCTAGTGTCCATCTTTCTTGGCCTCTTCAAAACTGATTGGTTCAACTGTAGATAACAATTCTAAGTTTTGTTCTTCTAGTGAAAGTATTCTTCTTATGGTTTCAACTCATGTATATTTATTCCCAATAATCTGTTCTGGTGGATGATTTTTATGTACTCGTCGGCTTCGTGTCTTAGGAGGTATCTACTGCTCATCTTCTTCTTGTTTTTCTTCTGGATACTCTTCTTCGTCTGCTTTTTCTTCTTTTAGATCTTCCTCATCATTATGAACTTATGAATATTTTCTTCCTTATTTTCCCTTCCGTACATCAGTCTCATCATTCATTACATTGATGCTTGCCACGATTTTGTTGAGTCTTGGATTGAATCATTTATATGCTTTGATTTTGCTTGAATACCCAACTAGTATGCCATTATCTGCTTGGGTGTCAAATTTTCCAAGCTTTCCATATTCTCTTTTGATATAACTTTTTCTTCCAAATACTCTGAAATGCTTCATATTCGTCGGTCTTCCTATCCATAACTCATAGGGAGTCTTATCACTATTACTTCAGAGCATTCCTCTGTTCAGGATGTGAACTATTGTATGTGTTGCTTGTGCCCAAATTATGTCACTCAACTTGGAATATTTCAACATGGTTATGGCCATTTCCTGTACTGTTCTATTCTTCATTTCGACAACTCCATTTTTCTGAGGTGTCCTAACTATTGAGAACCGTCTTTTTATTCCATGTTTGCTGCAGAAGTCCATGAATTCCTTTGATGTAAATTCTCCTCCATTGTTTGATCTTAAACACTTGATTTTTAATTCCATCTTGGTTTCAACCATCTCTTTGTATATCTTGAAATGCTTAAATGCCTCTGATTTCTTCTTGAGAAAGAAAACTGCAATCATTCTTATGTAGTCATCAACTAGTAGCATGAAGTATTGTTCACCATTTAATCCCTTCGTTCATGTAGTTCCACATAGGTTAGTGTGTACAATCTCCAATGTTTTTTTCGTGGAGTACACTTTTGATTTGAACTTGCTCTAGGTTTTTTTTCCTTGTAGACAATGCTCACATAGAGTATTTGTTGGCTTCAAGATCTCGGGCACTTCTTTCACTACTTTATTTCTGTTGATTTTGACAAGGTTATGAAAGTTTATGTGACCCATCCTTCTGTGCCAGAGCCAAATTTCATTTTCTTTTTTCTAAGAAACATCTTTCCTTTCCAATTTCATTAAGGACATATATGTTGTTTGGATTTATTCTAGCTATAGCCACTAAAATTCCCAATCCTTCTTTCCTTATTTCACATTTTTATGAGTCAAAAAAACATTTTTGTCCTTGATCACACATTTGATTTACTCTTAAAAGATTGTGTCGTATCTTCAACCAACAGAACATTTTCTTCCTTGGCATCTTTGATTCCAATCTTGGTTGTGCTTCTTCCTATAATTATGGGTGAGTTATCATTTCCAAAAGAAACTAATCCATCTTGTTCCTTCTTCAATGTCAAAAACTTATTCTTGTTACCTGTCATATGCTTCAAACACCCTTTTTCAACATACCACCCACTTTTCTTGTGTTGATCTTGTAAATAAAGCGAGAATTATTTAGTATTGAACTGATCTTGCTTCCTTCTCCATGTTCTTTGTGGTTCCTATTTGGGACTATTGATATTATGTTTTGGTTCCCTTGGAGGAACAATCAATATACAATATTTGGACATGTGTCCAAAATTGTTTCACTTGTATAAGTACTCTATCTCATTATTTAGTGAGCCAAAACTGTTGTGATTTATTTTATGTTCTTCATGTGACTTTCTGAGATAATTGTTGTTTGAATGGCCTTCATAGTTGCTTATGTTCTTGGAATAGGATCTACAATTTGCAACTTTGTGACCAAAATTGTGACAATAATAATATAAAATAATAAAAATACTTTGATACCTGGATGTTGGATATCTTCTGAATGGTGTTGCTCTTATGAAGCCTTCTTCTTCTTGAGATGTTTTTTATTGTTGGTTATGTGTTCTCAATCTCCTAGGTGGTCCAGTTCTTCTGTGATTTTCTTCCTGAGTACCTCTGACTATTTTTGCATAGGTGCTTTGTTCTGCTTCTTGTTCTGTTGTCTTGGAGCTCAATCCTATCTCAGTCTTCATCTAGTTGTATCCTAGTCCGGACCTGCCATAGTGTTGCCTTTGACTATTGATGATCTCATCAAATATTTTGGTGCTATTCTACTACTGAAGATCTTTTCTTCGAGTGACTATTTTCACTTCCAAGATTTCGATCATATTATCCTTTTCTTCCAAGTAACCTTTGAGTATTTCTTTAATCCTTATGTCTTCTTCTACTTGGATCTTTAACTTCATGATTATATTCTCGAATTCTTCTAAGTTGTAATTTTGATATCCTTCTTTCTTCTTTAACTCTACCTCGAGTGACTTAATTTTCTTTCCTTCTTTCCCCAATTCTTCTAAGGCACTAATTAATTTTTCTCTGAGATCGAATTCACCTTCTTCTTCGAAATATTTAGAATCTTCTTCATCATCTTCTACTACTACCATGAAGAGTAATCTTTCTGAATCATTGTCACTATCATCATCCTCGTATGATGAAGAGTTGTCTTCCTTTGAGCAGAGACTTTTCTTGAAGAATTTATTTTTGTTCCTTCTCTTGTCTCCCTTTTGATTTTTCTTTTTCTTATTAAGATATTTTTCTTCTTCGCTACCTTTATTCTTAGAATAAGGAAATTTAGAAGAAAAATGACCAATACCATCACAATTAGAACATTTCAATGGAAGCATACCTTTGTACTTTTCGATTCCTTTTTTTAACTTCCTTACGAAGTTTTCCACTTCTTCATCTTCCTTTGAATCTTTACTGCAACTGCAATATGGTTTTGGCTTTTTCTTGTTTTGCTTCTTCATATTATTGGATGCTTTGAATGTTGCTTCCTTCATGACTAGACTCTCTTGTTATATCCTCATTTCATAAGTTGTGAATATTCCATGTAGCTCGTCCATGCCCAAATTGTCAATATTTGTTCTTTCTTCTGAGGCTAATATCTTAGGATCAAATCTTATAGGTAGAGATATTAGAACCTTTTGAATAACCACTGACTCTTCAACTTCTTCTTCCAGACCTCTGTTAATGTTCACTATTTCATCAAATTGTAGAAAGTAGGTTGCAATGTATTTATCTTCCTTTATCTTCAGTTTCTCAAACTTAGCTCTAAGGGTTTGGAGCTTAGCTCCCTTGAATTTGGTATGTCCTTCATAAATATTTTGAAGTTTATCCCAAAGATCCTTTGCGGTCTTCCAGTGCATAATTTTGACAAATACTAAATCATCCATACCTCTCATAATGGTTCCTTTAGCCTTTGAGTTATTTTTGTTGAGTTTCTTTCTATGTTTGTCAGTCGGGGGAATAAATGGTGCTACATATCCGTTTAATAGTACTGATCGCAAAACATCAAATACAAGTGCATGTAGAAAGGTTTTCATCCTTTTATTCCAAAATGAGTAGTTATGTCCATCAAACCTTGGTGCTCCAATCTTAGTGCATTCCATGATCTCCTTCCAATGGTTAAACTATTTGTTGAAGGACCTGCTATGATGCCAATTATTGGAATATTGAGGGGGGGTGAATCATTATGAGCACTTTATTATCTATTTTAATCACAATATGTAATTATTAACATCATCAACAATATATCATGAGAAATATAAATTAACAGAGCATAATAGAAATCCACAGAAACATAGTACACCATGATTTATGTGGAAACCCAAATGGGAGAAAACCACATAATTATTTTCTTATAAATCAAAAGAATACAGTAATTGGAAGCACCAAATTCCCAATTCTCCATCTACAACTGGAAGGAGGCTACGACCCCCTATTCTTAGGCTCCAACCTGAAGGAAGCTACAACTCCTTCAATTCTCTGGCTCCAACTAGAAGGAGACTAGAACCCCTTGATTCTCAAACTCCAACCGGAAGGAAGATCCAACTCCCTCTATTCTCTGGCTACAACCCCTTTTCATTGCCCTGTTTTTCTGCCTTGAAATACAAGTGTAGATAAACTTTCACTACCACAATCACTGCCACTGTCACTGCCACTATCTCATCAACCTGTAACCTATCACATCAACCTATCATTGTATCCAACAGGTCACTGTAACTATACCATCAACCTATAACTGATCATCAACCAACTAGAACCCGTACCATACCATGCATCAACTGTGTACCAACATATATGCATCAATCATGAACAATAAGATATACCAACTACACCATCAATGATAAGTAGCCAATCATGTATCATATGTCAGACATGAATACAACCTGTACCATATATCATATCATCAATCAAATATAGATCTACACCATATCATCAATGAAGAACTAATGCATGTCCCTCATGCATATGGCACCATACATCAAGTGTATACCTCAACTATGAACAATGATCTCAAAGATATGAACCATAAAAACCATGCCATATGCTGAACCAAATATACCAGAATACCTTACTCAATCATGTAGCTAATATGTACCTCAATCATGTGTCAAAGCCTCATCAATATGCTAAGTATGCCTCAAGAATACAACACATCATAATCACACATAAAGTTCGCAACAAGTACACAAACACATCAGTACCTATATAGATGACCTGAAACACTAAAATGATGGCCTGTAAATTATCTTCTGTCTTTAGGGACCTAGTACTAGTATTTCCCACAAACTTGTCTTGTCCTTGTGGTACTAAGACATCCTTTCTTGTAGGTCCTCGCATGACAGGTATATTGCAACCCATGGGGGTGCCTCACAAAACAAATATCTTAGGATCAAATCTTATAGGTAGAGATATTAGAACCTTTTGAATGACCACTGGCTCTTCAACTTCTTCTTCCAGACCTCTGTTAATGTTCACTATTTCATCAAATCGTAGAAAGTAGGTTGCAATGAATTTATCTTCCTTTATCTTCAGATTCTCAAACTTAGCTCTAAGGGTTTGGAGCTTAGCTCCCTTGAATTTGGTATGTCCTTCATAAATATTTTGAAGTTTATCCCAAATATCCTTTGCGGTCTTGCAGTGCATAATTTTGACAAATACTAAATCATCCATACCGCTCATAATGGTTCCTTTATCCTTTGAGTTATTTTTGTTGAGTTTCTTTCAATGTTTGTCAGTCGGGGGAGTAAATGGTGCTACATATCCGTTTAATAGTATTGACCGCAAAACATCAAGTACAAGTGCATGTAAAAAGGTTTTCATCCTTTTATTCCAAAATGAGTAGTTATGTCCATCAAACCTTGGTGCTCCAATCTTAGTGCATTCCATGATCTCCTTCCAATGGTTAAACTATTTGTTGAAGGACCTGCTATGATACCAATTATTGGACTACTGAGGGGGGGTGAATCATTATGAGCACTTTATTATCTATTTTAACCACAATATGTAATTATTAACATCATCAACAATATATCATGAGAAATATAAATTAACAGAGCATAATAGAAATCCAAAGAAACATAGTACACCATGATTTATGTGGAAACCCAAATGGGAGAAAACCACATAATTATTTTCTTATAAATCAAAATAATACAGTAATTGGAAGCACCAAATTCCCAATTCTCCATCTACAACTGGAAGGAGGCTACGACCCCCTATTCTTAGGCTCCAACCTGAAGGAAGCTACAACTCCTTCAATTCTCTGGCTCCAACTAGAAGGAGACTAGAACCCCTTGATTCTCAAACTCCAACCGGAAGGAAGCTCCAACTCCCTCTATTCTCCGGCTACAACCCCTTTTCCTTGCCCTGTTTTTCTGCCTTGAAATACAAGTGTAGATAAACTTTCACTACCACAATCACTACCACTGTCACTGCCACTATCTCATCAACCTGTAACCTATCACATCAACCTATCATTGTATCCAACCTATCGCTATAACTGTACCATCAACCTATAACTGATCATCAACCAACTAGAACCTGTACCATACCATGCATCAACTGTGTACCAACATATATCCATCAATCATGAACAATAAGATATACCAACTACACCATCAATGATAAGTAGCCAATCATGTATCATATGTCAAACATGAATACAACCTGTACCATATACCATATCATCAATCAAATATAGATCTACACCATATCATCAATGAAGAACTAATGCATGTCCCTCATGCATATGGCACCATACATCAAGTGTATACCTCAACTATGAACAATGATCTCAAAGATATGAACCATAAAAACCATGCCATATGCTGAACCAAATATACCATAATACCTTACTCAATCATGTAGCTAATATGTACCTCAATCATGTGTCAAAGCCTCATCAATATGCTAAGTATGCCTCAAGAATACAACACATCATAATCACACATAAAGTTCACAACAAGTACACAAACACATCAGTACCTATATAGATGACCTGAAACACTAAAATGATGGCCTGTAAATTATCTTCTGTCTTCAGGGACCTAGTACTAGTATTTCCCACAAACTTGTCTTGTCCTTGTGGTACTAAGACATCCTTTCTTGTAGGTCCTCGCATGATAGGTATATTGCAACCCATGGGGGTGCCTCACAAAACAATAGTGGCATGACCCATGGGGGTCAAACAAACTAGAGTTTCCTTAGATATTCTTGCTCACCACTACAATTTTCAAACTCTTGTACTCCTTAGTCTTCACTACATCATATTTTTCCGTCATAAACTTAGCCAAAAGATCACTAGTTCACTAGAATATGTTCAATAGAATAAGTGAGTGAATGTTATTATGAATGAATCCTTGAGATGTATTTATACTTTTGGTAGGTAACCTCTTTCCTTATTCTTAGGGTCTCTTGAATTTCTTGTTACTACCACTTCACCCTTTCATTAATTGACTTGTAACCAATTAGGAGCTTCTTGACCATTCGTCTGGGATTCTAACTTCACAAGGACATAACTCCTCAACCGTGAGGAAATATATGGCATACCACCTATCACCAGAAAAGACACGAAGAGGACTATCCATCCATGAGTGAGTTACCTTCATTTAATATATCCTTCATGACCTAATTTCATGATCAACTACGGGTTCCATATCCATACTTATGGGTTTCCTATAGAATTATTCAAAGTGTCTTCTCGTGAGGGCCATGCTTAGAGCTACACCATAAGGGGACCACTTTGGAGACTTCTCCAAATACACCCATCACATTAGTTGACATCAATCCACTACATGTTGACATCAATGAAAACCACCTTTCCAACAATGAATGGACTTTTCGATGAAGAATATGAAAAATCAGTTTTATAAAAGTGGTCACATGTTGTGAAGAAGGATAAGAAGAGAACTAGGGATTTATTTTGATGTGGGAACTTCTATTACAGGTTCATGGATGTATTCAACAACATAAGGTCATTGTTTCTATTAAACCTAGTCACAAATATAATTCCATCAATGTTAACTTGGCTAAAAATTGCAAGTTTCCACAAAGAATATTCAAAGCACATAGGTCGAGGGTGAAAATTTTCAAATTTTTAAAGATTTGAAGATTAACATTGATAAATATGTGTTGTATTCAAATTTTCATGTCATAGATATGTATGATGTGGATATTATTCTTTGATATCCTTGGATGGACTTAGTTGGTACAATTAATATGAATTGGAAAAATAAGTTTTTGAAGCTTTGACACAAGAAAAAGAAAACTACATTGCAGGATATTTCTCTTATTAAATAGGAAGGGCCCAAGAGGGAACCTAAAGAAGTCCTTGCAAGGAAACAAATTACAATACCTATTCGAGGATACCAGAGGACACCAGAGGATGATATTTTGATATATTCAAGGACACCATAGGATCATGGGAGTATTTAAGGTTAGTATTGTAGTGTCTTGGAGAGTATAAGTTGTATGATAAACTATTTAAGTGTTCTTTCTTTGAATAAGAGATTCATTATTTAGGACAAATAATTTCAAGAGAAGGAATTGTTGTGGATCCATCAAATATAGAAGCTAGTATGGAATGGATATAGTCTACAAACATACATCAATTATATAGTTCTATGGGATTGACTGGTTATTATAGGAGTTATGTAGAAGGTTTTTGAATATTGTGAATCCTATCATAGAATTGCAAAAGAAAATTGAAAAATTATATGAAAAAAGCAGTGTGAAAAAGCATTCAACAAGCTTAAAAGGTTGTCAATAACAACTTCCATACCGAAGGTACCATATATGGATCATGATTTTTATTTTGTATGGATGCTACAAAAGAAGGATTAGGTGCAATCATAATGCAAGAAGGTAGGGTGATTTCCTACGCTTGAATAAAATTGAGAACTCATGAAGAGAACTATGTAATGCACAACTTAGAACTTGGTACAATAGTGCATGTGCTGAGGATTTGGAGATATTAATTGGTCGAAATAAAGTTTGAACTTAAGATTGGCCACAATGGACTTACACACACACACACACAAAGTAATTTGAATTCTAAACAGAGAAGATGGTCATAATTATTGAGTGAGTATGATTTCGACATAACATACATTAAAGGAGCACTAAACAAGGTAGTAGATGCCTTGAGTAGAAGACCTTGGATATTCTCAATCTTACTTTTACAAATGAATCTTAGAGAAAAGATGTTGAAATTACAAGAAAATGACACATGGTATGTGGAAGTAAAGACAAAATTAGAAAATGAAGTAATCAGAATTCCCAATTATAAGGGATATACTTTGGATAATGATGGCTTATTGAGATCTCAGAGAAGGATTTTTGTACCTCAAAATGAATAATTTCGTAAGTTGATACTAAAGAAAGCACACATGATAATATACATGGCTCATCTTGGAGTGAACAAGATGCATGCAGATCTAAAACCACCATTCTTTTGGAGTGGAATGAAGAAGGGCATAATATATTACATGGTGTAATACCATATCCCGAACCCCAATTATAAATGTAAATGTACATATAGGCTAGTGAGCTGTCAACACTAAGTTTTGGGTTCTGTTTTTTCTACGCACACAAAAGGTGCAGTGCGCGCCCATTTCATAGTTTGCGCACACTTGAGGAAGTGCACGGGGATTGTCTTGAAGTGTACATCAGAACACGATTTGTAGCCAAGATATTTTTGGGCTATAGAGCTTTTGTATATAAATATTTTGAGGATGGAGTGCCTATGTGGTTTAGTGCGACAAAGTGATAAATTTTTCATGCACACCAAGGGAGGGTGCACGCCCATTTCATAGTTTTGTGCACACCCGAATAATTGCATCGTGAAGCTAAAAGTATAGCAATCCCATCTTTGTAAAAATGTAATGACACTTAGATAACTAATGAAAACATATCACTGCATGCAGACCAATCAGAAAAAATGAGATGGGGGGATTAAACTCCACTAGAGAAGGAAAAATGGGCTAAGAGCTAGGAAGAGGGAATATTTTAATAATATTTCCAAAAATATAATATATGGGATATATATTTATCCTAAAATATGAAGGGATGGGAACGAGTCACCAAGTGGAGCGAAGCTAGTTCTTAAAGTGACAAATGTCTAGTTTTAGCCATGAAAATATATTGTTGGGCCTTAGTGTATTTTTGGGGGATGCATTCATTCCTTCAGCATGTAGACCGATTTTCCTTTGATAAGAATATATATCTTGTTGTAACCTACCTCCATCATATGACCCATGTACTTGGGAATTCCCATGTGCTATTAAAGATGAGGGTTGTTAGGCCTGTGTGCTATTGAAGAGGCGGGTTGTCAGGCCCATGTGCTATTGAAGAGGCAAGTTGTCATGCCCATGTGTTATTGAAGAGACAGGTTGTCAGACTCATTTTCTATTGAAGAGGTGGGTTTTCAAACCCATGTGCTATTAAAGAAGCGGGTTGTCAAGCCCACAAGTATTCTCTCCAAATGAGAGAATTGTTGGGAATTTCTTTCCCAAGGTGCCCAGTTGTAGCTATATGGATCTGAGACTTCATGTTTGGTCTATTGCTAAAGACCTGGAAGGGAATTGGGGAAACCAAAGTACTGTTGAGCAGAGAAGGGGAATGAGGGACTGTAGTCTATTTGCTAGGGTTGGCACCTTTGTCTGAGTGTTTTGACTATTGATATACATTATCTTGGCTTAGGAATCCTTTTCCTTGGTGGAGATTAAGCCCCAACTCAGGGGTGACCTACTTCTGAGAGTTTTGAGCGACATAGTCTATGATTGGGAAGAACGTCTAAGGTCTATGCGTAGTTGGTGGATTACAATAAAATACAAGTGTCTTCTTATGTGTATTATTCTTTGAGTAATGTGCATATACATGTTAAGTGTCTTCTTATGTGTATTATTCTTTGAGTAATGTGCATATACATGTTAAATATATTATGTGTTACAATTGTATACATATATGTGCGTGGATTATATATGTTGTAGAACTGCATGTTTACTGCATATGCAGGGCATGGGCCATGACAATTTATATGTGCTTATATATTGTTTAACATGTGAATGCTTATGCTATTTCTCTTTATGGAATTGGTACAAAATTGTTGTGCATGTATTGTTAGTTCTGCATCACTGTTGCAGATGTAGAACACGATAGTTATTAAGTGTTTCCTGTTAGATAATTCTGTCGTAACGATCATGGAATTCTGAGGCAAGGCATGAATCATTGGGCACGTGCAAATGGGATAGAGCTTGCTCACGACATAGGAATGGTTTCATGCATATTTGTATTATGAGTTTATTCTATTGTTATAGTCACTATATGTTAAGTAACTTCAACAATAATTGTATGGGTTCTAGCGTGAAGCTAGAACTGTTGTGCATGATGAGGGATAGTCTACATAGTAGACACAATGATGGTTGAGTGTGAAAAATTGTTGAGACATATTTGTTTCATGTGGTACAAGATCAATTTGTGTGTACTAGGAAAACATAGTTATGCGTAGCACAAGGCCAGTTGTGTGCACTATTGGTTTCAATGAGTTACTTCCATAGAATAAAGAATTGATATCAAATATTTATTTAGCGAGTTGTGGTAGTGGATACTTTACAATGTGGTAACGAGACTTAGCTAGGAGGTTGGATACGTTACAAAGTGGTATCAGAGTTTAGAATTTTGATGTGACGTGGCATGGAGCAGATTTGGGGATGTTACACATGGCTAGATGCCTTGAACGTTAGCAATTATAGGTTGAGCATCTACATCTAGTGGGAGTATTGTAGCCACATGCAACACCAGAATTGAAATGGGAAGTGATTTCAATGGAATTCATAGTGGATTGTCTAATATGTCAAGGAGACATGACTCAATCTTAGTAGTAGTGGATACTTTGACAAAGAGTAATTTTTCTCCAGTAAAGAATACCTATCAAGCACCAAAAACAACACAAATTCTTATAAATGAGATAATGAGACTACATGGAATTCCAAAAAAGATCATTTAGATAGAGGTTCAGTATTTTTAGGAAGGTTTTGCAATAGCCTTCCAAGAATCCTTGGGAAATCAACTTAATTTTATTTTGGAATATCATCTTGAAACAGATCTAAAAACAAAAGGATTAAATAAGGTGTTATAGAATATGTTGCATATGTATGTAATGGATCACCGAAATCGTTGGGAATAGTATTTTCATGTTGTGGAATTTTTATATAATAATAGTTATCAAAGTTCGATAAAGAAGGCCCCTTTCAAGATTTTGTATGGTAGGACCTATAGAATTACTCTAGTTGGGACAAAATTGAAGATATATTTCTAATTGGACCAAAAATATCCAAGAAATAGAAGATCAAATGAAAACAATCTAGGAAAGATTGAAAGAAGCTCAAAATAAATAGAAAATTTACGTGGATGTGCATATAATATATAGAATTTATAAAGAAGCCAAAGTGTATTTGCAAGTTACACCACAAAAGAATTCAATTAAATTTGGCAAGGGAGTCAAACTATCACCACTGTATATGGGGCCATTTAAGATCACTAAAATATCAAGACTGATTTCTTATCATCTTGCATTAACATCATCTCTAGATCGTATGCATGATGCTTTTTATGTGTATGCTTTACATCATTATATTTCATATCCTTTTCATGTTATTGATTTGAGTCATTTTTAGATGTTAAATGAGGGAACCTTGAAGTCTCAATCAATCCACATACTAGATCAATGAACTTGATAGCTTCCATGTAATTTGGTCAACTAGGTAAAGGTCTAGTGGGATAGTTATTCCAATTCAACTACTTGGGAGGATGCAACTGAGATGCATCATCACTTTCCTTATTTATTTTATAACTTTAGGACAAAGTTTCTTGAAGAGGGGGTATATGTAGTTCCCTCTTTTGTTTTTAATTTATTTGACTAGTATGATGTTATTATTTGAAGGCATTCTAGTTACAAGAATGACTTGGTTGGTTGACAAATTCGTTTATGGATGATGTGATCTATACCTTTGATATAATTTGATGTGATTATTGCTTGATGTGTACATATATCTTTTATGCTTTATGCTTTGATATATTTTTAATTCTACAGAATATTGGAAACAAATTCATGGTTACATGATGGAATCTATTATGTCATATGATATAATTGATGGTTTGTCAAGTGCGATAGGGAAAACCACATGTGCATATGGACTCCAGATTGAGTCAAAATATGTGGACCCAAGATGGGGTTAGGCTATGAATGATTGGCATGTATATGACATAGCTTATTGTTTATTCATGATTATTGGACAACAATGTTTGTTATATTGTCTCTAGATATGTGTAGATATAGGAAAACATTTGAAAAATAATCTTACACATGAGCAAAGGGTTGTATGATGAGATGTGTCATGAGTACCATTAGGGAGAGGAGGTATAGGTTTCCTATTCTTTCCTATTAGCATCCCTAACATGAAATAGGTTGAAAACCATATGTTTTGTGTTTTTGCTTGGAGGTTACACATTTCCATAAGGGTAGGCCACATATTCGATCACTTACAAGATCTTGCTTAGGGGCATCTAATAAGATGTTAATTCTTATTCCTCATTGAACATTAGTCTCTCACCAATGGTGAATGAGTTGGGTTAGTTAAGTCCCAACCATGACACCATCCTCCATCATTGAAAAATGATACTTGAAGGAATGTGTAAACATGACACCCTTGGTACATACTAGTAGGTGGTACTTAAAGGGCATGTACGGGAATGACACCCTTGGTATCACACACTTGAATATTTGTAGCGGTTATGTCTAGCTCTTGGTGTAGGGTATTTTAAGAGTTGTAGTGATCATGTATACCTGTTGGTGCCGACTACTTCACGACTTTGAGTTAACTTGGTCTCACAGTATTGAATTTGATTCAATTTATGTATACTTTGGAGAAAAATATCATTTGGCATATGCATTTTATTTTAGCATGGGGAATTGATCATATATACTTATGGAAATTTTTGTAAAAAGGGAACTAGAACTTAGTTTTATAATTGGAAATGAAAATTCATTTAGAAAAGGGTGAGTTAAATAGAAAGAAAGTGTTTTTCTTTAAATAGAAAATAACAATTCATGAGAACCCACTCAATGAGGAAAATAAAAAAAGGATCAAGGGAACATCTAAGAGTAAACATAAGAGAAGAGGTTGGGATGTGATAAATAATCTCTACTTTGAATTAAAAAATAATAATTATTTATGCATGGCGTGACACATGGATGGGTGAATAATATGCAAATAGGTACTAAAATAATAAGTATTTTTCATGACACAAAAAAATGGAATGATCCTCAAAGGATATATAATAAATGTGGATTGGGCTTGAGAGCTCACCTTTTAGCACCCTAATGTTGGATGGATGTATTAATGCTCAATTTTTTCAAGTTGAGATGGTGTTGAGTTTGGTTTCAAGAATGTGTTAGTACTATGTAGGTGGGGTAACTAAATCTTTAGAGGAGCCAAACATTATACATTCTAGTTTTTGTAGCCTTCTCATACAACCCATTGTAGCTCTGGGGTCCTTAGGGAATAAGAGTACCTATTTGGGAGTTGGTAGAGTGGTCAACTGGTAAGCAGATTTTATAATTGGAAAAAGGGAATTGGAGAAAATATTTGGAGTAATATTGGAATTAAAGAATCCTCAAAAGAGAATCTTTTCTATCCATAAAAAAATATATGTAATTTTTGAAAGTTCAATTTATAGCTAGGTAGCTTGTAATTTAAAATTCTATTGTTTTATTTTTTTGAAATTATGAACTGAATCTTGCATGGGAGAGTTATAGCACTAGAATAAAGTTTAAAACATTACTTTCTAGTTGGTCTAAAACTAAAATACCTCAGACTTAATTAGGACCTCGATGATTGTTTTTAATAGCTTTACTAAAGTTTTACTGTAAAACAAAGGCACAAGCACCTTTCTTTAAGAACAAAGGCACACACACCTTTATTATACCTGCCGATAGGCGGGTATATAGCGATGAGTTCGCTCTTGAC